>MU224039.1:983925-1011018 GCA_018584345.1 Thuja plicata | reverse complement strand
TATCTTTTTAAATTTAATTTTGAATAGTGATAACTATAATTTTAATAAGTATAATGTTCAATAATAACTAAAATACTAATACTAATTATAATCTTTTTAGTATTGAATTTAATTGACAAATAATCATAACCATAATTTTAACTTTAATTATTATTATACTAAATTAAGATTATTTTGATTATAAAATATTAATAACTCATTATTTAGGTAATATTTTGTAACACCGACACGGGTGGACGCCAGACAAGTTTACGAGATGGGGGACAAACAGCCTCAATTTCAGGACAGCGGGGGACGGACGACGGTGGGGTGGGGGAGGGGGGTGTTGCATACTATACATATTACATATAGAACTTGAAATGCTAATTATGAAATGATGTTTTTGTATAACATACCAAATTGAAATACTTGAACATTGTGAAATTGCAAGATGACCCTGAACCATTGAACATTCAACATAGTAACATAGTAGATACCCAATAGTAACATTCAAAAATTAAAATTCAAATAGAAATACTCGGGTACTCCAAGAACTCGGTGCGGGACATATCATAAATTAGAAAAATTATTAATTAAAACTAAAATTATAATATAGTTGATTAAAATTATTTTTATATTAAATAAAATATTAAATTATTAATTATTATTCTAAAATTTATAATTAATATAAATTTATAATTATTTAATTTAATTTAATATATATTATATTCACCTTTTATCATTCCATTTAATTTTTTCTTTTTCCTTATATTAGTTAAAGTATTAAATTTTAATTTATTTATATTTTACACTCTAAAATTGCTTCAACATTTGTGGATTTCATTATAAGATCGAAATTGACAAAATTTATAAATATAAATATAATATATATTAAAATATATAATACATTATAATAATATAATATTTTATACATTATTAAATATATAACATAAATTGATAAAGAAGGAAGGGTTGAAAAAACTTAAAATTTTTATAAATATTAAAAAGGAAATCGTATGTACTTGAAATTGTAACAGAAATGAAGAAAATTAATAGAGTAATTTAACATGGTAAAAAATTAAGTCCTTCGAACTACACATAAACATTACCAGGTTGCAGGCATATTCAAAGGTCATGTCAAAATGTACGCTCAAATTTACTGACATGTCTGACTCCCTATGGATATGGAATAGTATCGGTGGTGCAAATTCGTTGCTGCATAGCCAGTGCCGAAATAGGGGAAATTTCTAAATACCCCCTTTAGAAATTTGAAGCTCTTTTGAACTTTGAATTATGAATCTTCGATTGAGGTAGTCTGCAGCTATCTACTATGGCAGAAACGGAGCAGGTAGGGTGTTATCTGATATGCCTATAGTTTTCGTATTTTTCTTTTGGGTATATTTTATTTCTGAAAGGGTTTGCATGTCAGGTTCAGGTGGAGAAAGAGAGGAGGCTCAAGTATTTGAATCTTCGGAGGCGAGAGAGGTCTGCGGTTCGAATCTCTCTCAGGTGATGCGATGGTGTTGGAGGTGTGTGTTTACATTGTTCTTCAGTGACTACATTGTTTTTAACATGAGCTGAAAAATCAAAATCTCGGGGCTTTACCTCTGCTTGCTTAGGGCACTGATCTCTTCAGATTGCAAAATGGCTCCACGCTCGCCTGATTTTTCCATACTAACATCACAATCTTCATGCTCATTTGATGCTTTGACAAGATTTCCACCCCAATTTGATTTTGGAACAGAATGGCCGAAAGTGTTAGCTTTCTGTTTTATTTGTTTTGGGATTGTGGTTTTCTTAGTGGGGTTTCTCACTACACATTGAATTCTACAATTCACTATGCTGCCTCTTGGATTGCTCCCACAGTCCAAGTCCAGATCAGTTCATTCACAACTCGATTCGCCCAAGTCCTCTTGAAGTTGTAAGTTATTCCAATGACAAGGGATAGATAAGATCTGCCTTGAACAGCAGGCTTGTACACTACTTCAAGGTAGATCTGGTACTGGAAACCTTCGACAACATCATCAACGTTTCTCTCCATCTCACAAATATTAACCTCAAATTAATTGATTTTCAATTATTTGGGTCAATGAAGAAAGGAACAGAAGAACACTACCTTTAAGCCATGATTTTATTACAGAGATCTCAACTATTACTTGAAGCATGGAAGCAGAAATAATTTCATCTGAAGTAATTTTAAACAAAACCCGAGGGGTGGGAGTATAAACAGCCTCCATTCTCTCTGTTATCAGTTTTGTTTTATTGTGCTTTTGAGTCTTCTATTACTTTGAGCTTTTGTTCTGTTTTAGTTTGCGGTACAAATATAGCTTAAAATTTTAATGTTGGGTTTTAAAAAAAAAGTTTAAATTACTTTTATGTTTGTTGCGCTCTCTTGGCATGGAAGATATGTGGTGGGTAAGGCTTGGAATTGACGAGGCGCTATTGATTCTTCTTTGATTTCTTCTCACAACTTTTGAATATACAGGCATATGCATACGGAAGGTTATGAGTCTGGTGGAGATGATATGCTAGTTTTTGTACAACATGGCAGCAGAGACAGAGATGCATGGAATTCTCATCTTATGATGATGACAATGACGACATATAGCATACTCAGAACCAAATTTATTTGTAGGAACTACGAAACTGTATAGAAAAAAACAAAATAATTTTCAGATATTCTTCGATTTGTCTAAAGTGTTGGCAGTACCTAGGCATCCAACTACATATTCTAACATCATGAGAGTTAACTCTGTGCTTATGCATACTCTGCAAGCTCAAAAAAACATTTTCAGCAGTTTAATATAGGTTTTGCTTCTAATTTCAACTGTGGATGAAATTATTCTGATCTCAACACCTGGGAATTTCTACTTTTGATCAACTTCTCTTTTACTTCTTGTTGTTTCGGTTATAGGTCTACTGTAATATATGTTGTTGACAGGAATTTTGAGGCTTTGTGTCCTTGTTATTCTTGTTGTTTTTAATTTTGGCATCTCTGCCTAACAATTTGAGTAAGCATACATCTAAACTATAAACTCCCACACGTCAAACTCCTGTACAAAAATAAAATTGAAAGAGAAAATAAAATTCTAAGAAGGAAAATAGAATTTTTTACCGTGTTTTATATTTTATTATAAAATTCATGAGAATACCACTTAATTTTAAATATTCCTAAAAACTCTCAGCAATCATAGCTCTATTTTCAAGGAAGCCCCTCAGCCAGTGCCTACGGTGGAAAGATTCCATTTTAAATGTTTAATTGACGATGCATAACAGTGTGGGGGTAGCCATTAATATTTAATAGATTCCGACAATTACATGAACAGAGCAGTGCAACCATTATCATGAATATCAAGCATTGCCCACTGCAACTTGCAAATTGAAAACTTAGTCCACTCATTGTCCTTGCTAATGCAATGCAGACACATCGACCATTGCAAATTGTAAACTTAGTCCACCCACTGCGCTTGCTAATTCAGAGAGAAAAAGTCAATGAACATTATCTAAAACAAATTACTATTGCATATGCACATAATTGCTTGAAATTTATTTAATTCCCACCAAATTTCTTTTGACTTGTCGTACAATGTTTTAAGCCATACAATATTTTATTTTCAGTTGAACTAGAATAATTGGTCATAATTGTCCAGTTCTACCTAGTTTAATTTGATCTGTCATACCGTTGATATTTTTTTCTTAGATATTTTCTTCCGTTAATTAACGCCGTGTCCAGACTGGAAATTTTCCTGTCATCTGCCGACAGCCCATACCTACTGTTTTTCATTATTTTTGCCAGCTGTCGCTTTAAAAATCAACGCTGGGCGTTGTCTGATTTCTTAAAAAGTTTTTTGAAAACATAGAAAATCTACCCATAACCGGGAAAGATGCGGGTATTTTCTCGAACGTGAGGCGTGTGGAAAGAGGAGAGACTAGTCAGAGGGCGACAAAGTTTAGCATAGAAAATATAAACATGAGTTTTGACTGTTAGATGTAAAATTCACCTTCTCTCTTTCAAATAAACAAACACCTTAGGCGTAAAAACAAATTACTATTGCAGATGCACATAATTGCTTGAAATTTATTTAATTCCCACCACATAACTAGAATAATTGACAGGTCCTACCTAATTTAATTTGATCTGTCATACAATGTTTTTGGTTCGTTTGTTATTTTATTTTTAGGTGAAGTGGAATATTGGAGAGATACTGCATTTAAAATTAACTAAGTCAAACCGTGTACAAATTAAAAACTAAGTCAAAACGTGGCGGCTGCCAATTGATACATTTTCCAAAGGAAGCTAACGTTGGCAGAGAAAAATTCGACGATTAACGACTGATAACACATTTAGGTACAATCGAATTGCTTGAAGTCTATTAAATTCCAACCTGGTTTCAATTCATAGAGACTTGAATCCCTCTGCTCTGCCCTCCTCTCTTTCTTCTCATTGTCAATTGTATGTTTTTGACGATGGGCAACTCTTGCTGTTCTCCGTCCGCTTCTTCTCGTTTTTCTATAAATGAAAACCAGAGATCTTCTGCTTCGGTGATTACTGATAATGTTAAGGAGGATGAGATTCAGATGGATGAACTGATCTCCTACATTGAAGAGCTCCTCAGAAACATCGTCCATCACGACGTAAGCCATGATGTCTCTATTCTACAATCTACACTTTCAATTATCTGGTTTCTCTTTGACTGTTATATTGTTCAGCAATATTCTTTCTTCATCAATGACTAATTATCCAATTTTTGTTACAGGGAAGTGAGATCATGTCTGCAAAAGTTGTTGTCGGCACTGCTACAGTCAATAAGTTTATTCAGCTTGGTAGCGGATTGATTGACAAGATAATTGGTGATATGAACAAAAATAGCGATAAGGTGCTGAATTTTAGGAGTAGAGTGCAAATTACCAATCTCAGAATTCTTCAACTTAATTAAAATCTACTCGTGGCTGTGCAGGACTTTAAGAGCACACTGGCTCGTGAAGCACGCAAAGTGGTAATTGATGTACTGAAAGACGCAAGTAAAATTCACTGGTCAGGAGTGGGGTTTTCTTTGGTGGGACATGTTCTCAAACAAATCGATAAAGTATCCACCAACAAGACACACTGTTTACGGCTGCTACAATATATGTTTGCTCTGGCTAAACGTATAAAGCAACTAGGTGAACAGTTAGAACAGGAAAAGCAGAAATTAAATGAAGTCCTACAGTTTATCGTGGAAGGGTCCATTATGTGTATCTCACAAATGAAATCCAGCAAGCTTTCAAGGTATATATTTCAGAAATTTTAGCTGATATGTAAGGTAATTGGAAATGTTAAATGATTTAGGGAATAGAGAGGATATAACTTTGCTTGTCTTTGGTGTGGTGTAGATTTTTTTCTGCTACCGTGGATGCAGATGAATTGCGGAGATTTGAATCTAAACTGGGGCACACGTATCCAGATCTGATTTTGGCATCTCTTGTGGCTCTTTTGGAATCAAGGCCTACATTTCTCCCTCCTTCACAAGGCGCATATCCGGATGCAGGTACTTTCATCCTTGTTCAACATTTCATCTACATTAATGTTTGGATCAAAACACATCTTTATGCCATATTCTGTTAATATTACTTAAAGTCCATACATCTATGGTATGTAAATACAGTAAAAATGCTTTTCATGTTCGAAAAAGAGAAACAAAAATCTGATCATGCTACTCATTAATAATTCGTTGAATCTTCCAAGGCAAGGATCTTGAGTCATATCACCTGAGCGTCGTGCATCATGCCTGAAATTTGTAAGCCTTATTTTATTTTCAGGAACCCAGATTTCTTATTTCTATAATTTAGGGTCCGTTTGGTGCATGGCATTAACTTATGTCTATTTCAGAATAAGGGCCTATTCTGGGATTATTTAATTCTAAAAATGAAAGCTGGAATAAGTTATTCTCCATTTGGATCCCATATTGTAGAATTGAAATAAGAATTATTTTTTATTTTTTTAATTAATTTGAATAATATGTATTTTTAACTTGTGTACATATATACACATACACATATACACATATACATATGTGTATATACACACATGTGTATATACACTTGTGTGTATATACACACACATGTGTGTATATAGACACGTGTATACACACACATGTATATATACACAGACGTGTATATACACATGTATACACATATATACACATGTGTGTGTATATACACACATATATACACATGTGTGTGTATATACACACGTGTGTATATACTCACGTGTGTGTGTGTGTATACACACATATGTGTATATACACACAAGTGTATATACACATGTGTGTATATGTACACACGTATATATACACATGTGTATATATATACATACCCACATTAAAAAAAAAAAAAAAACAGATTAAAAAAAGATTTCAAAAAAACAAATTTAAAAAAAAAATTAATAAAAAAAAAAAAAATTGAATTCAAAAATAGCTTATTCTCGAATAAGAAATGAATTCCAGCTTTTTTTTTAGAATTAACTAATGCAAGCATTGGCCCTAAAATGGGGATTAGTTTTCTAATTGGAGAATTCAAAAAATGCCCCAAACACAGAATTAAATTATTCTAGCATTAACTAATGCTTATCCCAGGTTAATGCTTGGCACCAAACTGACCCCCTTATCTTTCATTTTGCACAGACAGAAAATTTGTAGCTATCAGAAAAACAACTTTTTCTATGTTACGTGTGTGCATTATAAAGAGATGAAGCTCAATAGTTCAACTCTTTATAAGAAATCCTTTTATTAATCCAAGCTATAAGTTTTTGTGTCTGCCTTTATGCTTTTATTCTCTCTGTCTCCTTCAGTTTTAATTTTTTTAATGTGTTTGTTATGTTTCCCATTAATTATAATCCATTTGTCAATTCTCGTGTAAACAACCTTTTTTACACCAATTAAAATGGATTACACACAATTTCAGACATATAGGTTTTTTCCCTACTTCTCATATGTTTGGCATTCTAGTTGGTCACCAATTTAAATTTGGTTTTGTTTGATTTTACAGTTGGCATAGACAAGGCACGAGATAAGGTCATGGAGCTTCTAGATCTGAATGATAAATCAAGGAAAGCTGTGGTTGTTTACGGAGTGGGGGGAATTGGTAAGACAACCCTTGCTACTGCAGTGTACAGCAGAATCCTCCTTCCGGGCTACAAATTCTGCAGATTGCATATCGACCAAAACTGTAACCTGCAAGATCTTAAACTACTTCAGCAACAGCTTTTACGAGATTTGTATTCGAAAAATATTGAATTGAGGGATTATGTGGAGGGCCAGGAAAAACTTTTAGAGATTTTCAAATCTGCAGCAAATCAGCCAGTCTTTGTGTTTATAGATAACGCCCTTAAGGGAAGCGACTTAAAAAAGCTTCTTCCAAGAGATCTCACCTGCCTTCCGACCCAGAGCAGATTGCTTATAACCACTAGGAACTCGACGAGACTAACTTCATTTCGCAGGAAGCCATTCAGCGCTGTGAATATAGGGTAGATGTTCTGTCAAGCCCAGATGCCAAAAAGCTTCTGTGTAAGAAAGCTTTAGATAATGCAGATGCAAGATTAGAGAAACACTCGTCTATTGAGAAGCTGGTGAAATGTTGCGGTGGTATTCCACTAGTATTGGAAATAGTCGGGTCGAATTTACTAACGGATGGTAGTAACGTCTCATATTGGCTCAACTTTCTGAATGAGACATTGCAGAATGGAGAAGGAGAATTAAGTGAGAGTGTAGTCAATTGTGTTTATGACAGTTTGCAGGAGACTTCTTATAAAGAAGCCTTTCTTGACATTGCTCACTTCTTTCAGAATTGGAAATCGGCAGAGGTTGGGTACATTATTGGAGAGCTACAACTAAAAGCTTTGCAAGACGCTGCACTTGTTAAGATCTCTGAGGATGGCAAATTGACCATGCACGATATTATAGGAGCACGAGCAAGATGGCTATCCAAATACCAAAGAATTACATCTGTCCAGTCATGGAAAAATGTTTTCCAAGATAAGCAGGTATTTGTGTTTTATGAGTCACCTTGATTGCGATGTTTGCCTTTTTATCAACATGTTTGAATGTTCATTCCTTGTTTTGTGTGTAAATGCAAATGTTTATGCAGAGGCTTCGACATGTCAAAGGTATATGTCTTTCAGATAACGAAGAGAAAATCGAAATTGCAGCAGGGGATCTGGACCTCATGAGTGAGTCCTTAAGAGTTCTGTGCTTGGGAAAAAGTTGGAGAGTGGAAGGACGATGCAAGGCAAGTTTTCAAGAATTAAGGCTTCTCCAGCTCTTCAACAAGGATGATTCATTTTTGCCAATCGATGGCATCAAGTATAAACGATTAGCTTTTTTTCATGGTAACTTATCAAATGAAGATATTGATTTTGAGGCAAGTGTACTTCCATCTCGCATCATTCAAGTTTTCTTTTCTGAAGGGTCTCAAGATTTTTGTTTCCATGCAAAATTATATTAACACATAAGCAAGGTCTGCGACTCTGCTGGGATAATTTAAAAATGCTCAAGTTTTCTTTTTCCATGAATTGTTTTTGACTTACAGTTTGTTGGGCTGATCTGAAATGGCAACCATATTTGCAGTTACCACAGTCCGTGCGTCTAATGAAGCTGAAGAACTCTTTTAAACTCCCGAGAAGCTTGAGCAACCTCTCTTTATTAGAGAAGTTAAAGCTTTTAGATTGTTCTACCTTCACCCATCTTCCCACTCGCTTTGGCCAACTTGAATGTTTACGCTATCTCACAATAAACGGATGTAAAAATCTCATGGAGTTGCCTGAAAGCTTTGGCAATCTAGCTAGGTTGGAGGAGCTGAAAATGTACTGGTGTGACATGGAAAAGCTTCCACACAACTTTGGCAATCTTAAATGTCTGCGTCGCCTTAAGCTGAGAGGGTGTTCAAAGCTTGCTAGTTTGCCAGTAAGCTTTGGGAACTTGTCTAATCTAGAAAAGCTAGATTTAGGCTTGTGCTCAAGTTTGGTAAGCCTACCTCAATCGTTTGGAAAGCTGGAGAGCTTGAACTTTCTGTCATTAGAGAAATGTCAAAAGCTCATGAGGCTTTGTGATAATTTTGAACGTCTGCAGTCGCTGGCTGCAATAGACCTCTTCAAATGCTCAGAAATAGTAGGAGAGGCAATGGACAGCATTGTCGCGCTGAAGAGCCTTATGTTTTTGAATATACGAAAGTCTTCAAATTTGAAACATCGGTGGTATCAAATAAAGGAGCACCATCCTTTGGTGGTCTACTCCGGCAACAATCTGGTAAGCTCTGCAGTGAATACAATTTTGACAAGTTATAGAAGCTTTCTCCTGGTTTTATCATGTTTTTTGGGGTGGATTGTCTTGTTTTAAAACTATTTGCTCTTTGCTTCAAAGAGTTTTAACAAATTGATCACTACTCCAATTCTAATACCATTTAGGGTTTAGGGTTTAGGGTTTATTGTTTTGGAATTCTTTCTATTTTTCAATAGAACCCACTCTTTATTATTTCTTGAAATCATATGTATAGCTTATATTTGTGCTACGCTGCACTGCAGGGGTCTGATCTGATAGAAATGATATCGACAACATTGCTTCATGGGCAGAGAAGAGTAGTGCATGTTGATGAAGGGGGGAGGCTGATGGAGGGCACCACTTCGTCCTCCTTCTCATCTACTGGTGCGAAAGTGGGCTTCTTGTTGACAATGTGCAATCTCTCTTTACCTCGTAATGCTAAGGCTTTACAGGTATTCAGGCAAGAAAGTGAAAAACTCATAGGCCAAAACTTCAAGATCATCTACTTGTACGTGGGAGCGGTGGAGCAAAGCGACGAGGTCGTCCACCAAACGCTCCTACGCTTATTGCCGGGCACTGTGGCACTGATTGCTCCTGACAAGAAAACGAGGCAATTGTTTGGGTATTGTGCATATGCTGGGGTTGGAGAAGAGCGCCCAGCGCTTTTGGATGAGTGCCATTCGTTTATCGCGGGCACAAGCATGTGCGTAAACGAGGAGGGCAGAAAGTGCGTGGAAAAGCTAAGTCTGATACTTCCAGAGGGTGCTGATCACTACTGTTTTGATGCTCTCAAAGACTACACGGGGGAAGGATGTTTCAAGACAGCACTACTTGCTCCCCTATCGCTTTGCCATATGCTTAACTCATCTTCTTAACACTCTTTGAATAAGTTGCCAACAATTTTGCAACGAAGATTTCTTTTCATGTCTAAGATTCCATTTTAATGGAATCGTTGTGTTTAGGTAATTGAAAAATAAAACATGGATTTCACATGTCAGAATTCACATATTTATAAATATTTTATAAACATCTTTGTGATTGAGTTGTTTTTATTTTATGTATGTTTTTTCCTTTTCTATTTTCGATATAGTCTGGCATGTTTGTTTTAAATATAATAATCTATTTACAAAGGGTATGCTTTTACATAAAAGTTGGTAATTTAGTCAAAGATTAACTTGATCATATTTTCAAACATCATTAGAATTCAAACTGACATATATCTTTAAATATTTATTATCTTTGGTTACCCAGATTCAAATTTAAATCTAGGCCTAAGATGACTCCACTCTTACTAGAGTTATTATATGTCGACTTCAATGCAAAATGTGTGATTTACACACTAGGGTTTTGTAGGAAGTGATAAAGCACAAGTCCATTTTATCTATTTAGAATATCTAATCGACTATTTGAGTCATTGTGTAAAGAGCATCATAGCATATCATTACATCACTAGCTAGCCTCAACATCATAATGAGAGATTAAGCATACCACGTGATTACATAGCATGTTTTCTTATCATCATTCAGACTATTAATTAAAATCTAGAGGTTCAACAAAGGAGAAGGTCTTCATACACAAAGCTCATAGAGGTATTCATCAACATTGCTAATCACTGTCATGGAATTGAGCTTATGTACACTTTTAACCTAATTTGTATTTAACTACTTCACTTCTGATACATCTAAGATTGAGCTACACTTCATAATTTGACCAAATAATGCACAAGTAATAATTACCATCAAAATTAGCTTTAAGTATTATCATTCCTCTTAATTTCAAGTTTTAATGTTTTGTTATAAAATCTAGGACAACTATAAATTTTGTTGATTGAATTACATTGATTATTGCATTCATTAAGACCTGGTTTTTGAAAAGAAAATATTTTATTTATAATTGTGTACACCTTCTAAGGTTTACCATTATCAATTAGAGTTTTAGATTTTTTTTTTTAATATATTATACTATCTTAAAATCTTTTATTTCTCAAATGGAATTTCCATATCATTGGATTGAAAATATTTATTTAAAATGTGGACATGTTCACCAAATCAATAAAGAAATAAAATTTTGATTTTTTAAGAGATTCTTTAAATGTACTAGAAAGTGATAATTGTGATTAAGGAAGGAGGTGTTTTGCAATCTCTAATCCCAACTACCACTGATTAATATTATAATAGGAAAGATAAGGTCCATGATACCAGCCATCAGAGAAAAAAAAACTTTTTTATATTATGTGTGTGCATTATAAAGAACTGAAGCTCAATGTTTTTATTAATTCAAGGTATAAGTTTTTGTGTCTGCCTTTATGCTTTTATTCTCTGTCTCCTTCAGTTTTGAATATTTTTTTGTGTTTGTAATGTTTCCCATTATTTATAATCCATTTGTCAGTTCTTGTGTAAACAACCTTTTTTACACCGATCAGAATGGATTACACACAATATTACACACAATTTCAGACAGATAAGTTTTTTCCTTACTTCTCATATGTTTGGCATTCTAGTTGGTCAGCAATATAAAGTTGGTTTTGTTTGATTTTACAGTTGGCATAGACAAGGCACGAGATAAGGTCATGGAGCTTCTAGATCTGAATGATAAATCAAGGAAAGCTGTGGTTGTTTACGGAGTGGGGGGTATAGGTTTCGAGAGTGGAAGGACGATGTAAGGCAAGTTTTGAAGAATTAAGGCTTCTCCAGCTCTTCAACAAGGATGATTCATTTTTACCAATCGATGGCAGCAAGTATAAACGATTGGCTTTTTTCCACGGTAACTTATCAGATGAAGATAATGATTTTGAGGCAAGTGTACTTCCATCTCTCATCATTCAAGTTTTTCTTTTCTGAAGGGTCTCAAGATTTTTGTTTCCACTAAAAATTATATTAAAGGTCTGCTTGGATAATTTAAAAAGGCTCAACTTTGTTTTTTCCATAAATTGTATTTTGACACAGTTTGTTGCGCTAATCTGAAATGGCAACCATATTAGCAGTTGCCATAGTCTGTGCGTCTAATGAAGCTGAAGAACTCTTTTAAACTCCCGAGAAGCTTGACCAACCTCTCTTTATTAGAGAAGTTAAAGCTTTTAAATTGTTCTTTGGCCAACTTGAGTGTTTACGCTATCTCACAATAAACAGGTGTAAAAGTTTCATGGGGTTGCCCGAAAGCTGAAAATGTACTGGTGTGACATGGAAAAGCTTCCACACAACTTTGGCAAGCTTAACTGTCTGCGTCGCATTAAGCTGAGAGGGTGTTCAAAGCTTGATAGTTTGCCAGAAAGCTTTGGGAATTTGTCTAATCTAGAAAAGCTAGATTTAGGCTTGTGCTCAAGCTTGGCAAGCCTACCTCAATCATTTGGAAAGCTGGAGAGCTTGAGCTATCTGTCATTGGAGAAATGTCAAAACCTCAAGAGGCTTTGTGATAATTTTGAACGTCTGCAGTCACTGGGTGCAATAGACGTTTTCCAGTGCTCAGAAATGGTGGGAAAGGCAATGGACAGCTTTGTTGCCTTGAAGAGCCTTATGTTTTTGAATGTACGAAAGTCTTCCAAGTTGAAACATCGGTGGGATCAAATAAAGGAGCACCATCCTTTGCTGGTCTACTCCGGCAACAATCTGGTAAGCTCTGCAGTCAATACAATTTGGAAAGCTGGAGCTTGAACATATATTAAAGCTTTAATATCATGCAAGTTAAAATAAAAATGCATGATATTAAAGCTTGTAAAATATAAAACATAGTAGAATTAAAGATCACAAATATATATATATATATATATATATATATATATATATTTTCAAGTTAAAAAGTGGTTGATAAACAATTTATAAACAATTTTATTGAAATTAAATATAAAAATAATAAAAAATAAAATCCTATCTTAACATTAATATATTGCATGTCATATTAAAAACCAATAACTATTTTTTAATAGAATATACATCATTAATAATTTAATCATTATAAATTTTAAAAATATGTTAGCTTTACTAAAAAAATATTAAATAATTTAATATTTTATAAATCATACAACTATTTTTTAAAGTAGTTGATAAACAATAATTATAAATAATTACTGATTCAAAATTAAATATAAAAATAATAAGAAATAAAAAGTTCATCTCATTACAATATTTCATGCCTCCAATAAAAATGAAATATAATAAAAAAATAAATAGAAAACCTACTTAACATTCACATATTATATGCTATTATTTAAAATTAAATATATTTAAAACAATATATTAATAATAATAATAAAATGTGATATTCCAAAGAAACTCGGCCAAACGAAATGTTTTGCCATTAAGAATAATTAATAAATTTTGATGTTTTAATTTTCTAGCCAAAAGTTTCTTTGTGGCGGAAATGGTTTTTCAGTGGACGAAACATACATTTCTGTTGTTAAATGTTGTGGGTGCGTTGAAACGCGCAACGACAAAAAAACATTGTGTTTTTGGCAACACAGGGTTGGAGAAGAGCGCCCAACACTTTTGGATGAATGTCATTCATTTATTGCGGGCACAAACATACGGGTAAATAAATAATTACGGACAAAGATACAAGATATAATTGTTTGAGAGACAACTTAGAACATATCACTAAGTAAAAAAGTTGTATCAACATTCTAAATGAAAAAAGGAAAATAAAATGGCAAGTGACTTACTTTACAATTTTGCAGAAATTTTGTTAGCAATGCTGATCAAGGCAAAGGGGCAAAGCTTCTAGGAAACAAACCGACTTAAAATTCAAGTTGCTTGGAAAATGCGTGCTACTCAAGAGAACCCTCTCAATTTCAAAAGGGACAATTGGTTTATAGCACATTCAGATACAACTACTAAATAACTTATTTTGAAATTATATTTGTGTTGCAATAAAGAAAGGTTGCAGTCCACCAAAAAGCTTTCCTAACATATTCATTAGGGTCTTCAAGCCAGAGAGTCTCATTGTTATCATTGAAGCACATCAAAGGGAATATATTTCAAAAAGCATTATATCAAGTTTGATAAGGGTGGATGGAGTGGATTAACACCAAACACAAATACATCAATTCATGAACAGACACAGAGACATGTTGTTGCACTCACAAATTCATTTTTATTGCTTGATATAAGACTATTACATGGTGCCTCTTTATATAGCGGGCTTTAGGAATTACATAGAAAACTCTAGAATACTCTCCAATAGCCAACATAACATAAAATGCATTTATAGAACATTCTAAACATAAAATATAATATTATTAAATTTGCCTAATCTCAGGACTTCTAAACTATTCTAATATTCTAATTTAATTTTTACATTTATTTGAGGGAGAAATCACATATCCCAACACTCCCCCTTAATTTCGACCTCAAATGCTACGACATTCACAAAATCCTTTGTTTCTTGACTATTGTCTTTTTTTGCCTCTTTTCTTGTGTTCATGCCCAAGTCTATAGACTTCAAATTATTTTCCTTCCTTGATGTGTTTCTCTCATTCTTCTTCGATTGTTGCGGCAGTTCTTCAAAACCTAAATCTGGAATTTCCTTGAACCTTTCCATCTATAGATGTCTTGCCAAAAAAAAATTTTGTGCCTTCAAAATTGCAATGATTGCCATCATCTTTCACATGCGAACTTTTATAGTCGAACAAATTTTTTATCATACCTTTAATTTTCTTCAAACTCGATCTGTAGCTCCATCCACAATCTATTTTCATGCAACCTGTCATAGAATCCTTGTTTGTACTCCCTATTCCAACATGTCTTTTCACAGTGACTTTTCAAACCACAAATATTGGACGAATATAAATCCTAATATATTTCCTTCCCATGTCCTTTCTTGTTACAATGTGAACATTGCATAACCTTCATTCCTTCAACTAATTCACTTGAACCTATATTCATCGTTCCTTTACTTGTAGTATATCCAAGGCCTTCATATTTTGGGCTCATTGTTTGTTCAAGTGGATTCATCATTCCTTGTTGATGCTTTCCTGGTCCTTTACCTTTGTAACCCATTCTTTTAATAATCTTCAAACCAACATTGCCATTAAAACAACTAAAAACATGTGCATTATCATTAGTCTTTCCATGTTCATTACCACACACTTTTTTACTAACAACTTCAGCAAAATCACATTTATAAAATGATGAATTCAAATCCTCTGTACTACATGAAGCATCATGAACTAATTTTTGTGCCTTAAAAATTTCATTTTCTTCATTTAATTTTTTTAATCTTTTCCTCTAAACCATCAAAAAACTTTACTCTTTTTTCTAATTTTTCATTTTTTCCTTGATCTCATCAAACAAACTTAGCTTTTCCTCTAACTCTTTATTTTTCTCACTAATTTTGCATGATTCCTTCACCTGTCAATTAAGTATTTCTTCTAAAAACTTTAACCTATCCTTTAGATCTTCAATTTCCTCTTGATAATCACTTATTTCCTTTAAAATTTACATTTTTCTGCTAACCTCTCATTCATCATTGCAAACCTTTCTTTCTCCATTTCCATTAATTTTTCTTTTAGACAATCCATTTCACAAATCAAATTTTCATTTTCTTTCAATACTCATTACCTTGCTTTCCCATTGTAAATTACACTCACCTTATCCTTCTTCTTTGTGTACTTTTTATTGCGGTGATTGATCCTCCTTCAACAATTTGTTGTTGTATCCTCTTGGGATCCCCCTTAAACCCACAGATCTTTTGACTTTTATGAAGTTTTCTTGAATAACTACAACTGGACCTTCAATCTTTGTTTCAGCTTTTCAATACCTCTAATGTTCCTTAATAGTGAATGCAATCTTCATAACAGATCTAGGACAAATTTACATTCCTTTCTTCTTCACAATAATCTCAATCCAAAAAATAACTTTCTACTTCTGAAATACTGCAATTTCTTTTCATTTGCAAATTTTTTATTTTGTAAAAACAACATATAAATTTACCTCACAAACCCCTGTTTGTTGAATTGATCTTCACCTCATTACCTACAATCAGATCCTTTTACACATTCTAAAATCAATCTCCTTTTGGCTAGCAAATTAGATTTGTTCTTCCTTATCTTGCGGCAGTCTGGACAACAATATTTCCTTTGGAGACTTCTTTTGAGAAAATCCTTATATGATACAACTCCTATATTTTGTTTGCTCCACATTTTGACTTTTGTAGACTTCTTCCTAGCCTCTCCTTAAAATTCAGCATACTCAAGAAACTTCCAGATCTTCTTTGGACACAACAATCTATAAACTCCTTATGGTGGCTCTTTTTGTCTTCACATCCGTTAGTTCTTTTTCTTTCCGATCCCTTGTATACCTACGGTTCAAGTATATTCCTCTATAGGACCAAACACTGATTCAACACGGAGAAGAAATAATGTTCAATAAGGTCCTAAAACCTTCTGCACTTTGAGCTCCACAAACTCAGGTGGGTACTACCTATCTTCTACCTTCAATATTCAGTATTATCACAAAGAGGCAGGTATGGTGGATGTGCAATCATAAAACATGTAAATGGTAACAGTTTTATAAATATTGATGAGAACCACACATTCTAACATATCAGACCAGTGCCCTATCCAATGGGTATGGAGTCACTCTAAATGAAAAGACTCTTAACACAACATACATCAAATGTAAATTGACAAATTATCTCTAAACTTGACTATGCCTTACATACTCAATTCACACTTCTTGGAAGCAGATGTACTTATCCAATTCATTACAGTTCTTTATTCACTGAAACTACTTTAAGGATGTTTAATTCTCTCTGAAAGAAACCACCCTAAACAAGTTAGACCCTCTACCTTACAGAGTGATGGATTGAAATATCCTTAACAACCAACCCAAATGAATACAAGAAATTGAAACAAAGACATTACTATTCAGTGAGATTTCACAAATTACAGGAGGGTACAGACATATATCATTTTTAAAACATCTAAAACATTTAGGATCAGAGCCAAAAATACCACTAATAGTCTTAATTCAATATGAAGAGCTTACAAGCCTTCTGTGGCATAAAATTCTCATTCTTACAAATGACTCAAAAAACCTAGTTATACCAATTGGATACCATAATTTTGGACCACCTTAGGGAAAAAAGAAAGCCTAGAACACAACCACCACAACTTGGGAACTAAACCAACACCAATGCATAATAGATAGGGAAGCAATAATGGTTAAAATATCTCCAAATTAGATTAAAAACCTAAGTTGCCACCAAAAAACATTTATAAAGCCCCAGATATCAAAAACTCTGTCTTTCCAGCACCCTACGACCACATAAAGATAACCCAGAAGATTAGGTTGATCCATCTACTTCTCTGGAACTTGAAAGAGCACCGCCATGGCTAAAAAACCCACTGCGGAAGTTTGAAAATTGAAATTTTACAGGCTCTAACGGTCACCGTGACGCGGAAACAATATCAACGGTCGAGATTGAATCATACCTTCAAGTTTAAAACATAGTCATTGATCTTCATTTAAAAGAAAACTGTGAGCACAAGACACCTGGAAGTTTCTCATAGGATCTCGGTCCCATTTGACCTTTTGGACATGTGTCGACGAAGCACCAACCCGTGATGACTATCTTTCATGCATCTCTTGATCAAGGCTTAGTGCCCGCTGTCCGATCATATCTATCACAAATTTCCTTTACCCTGCCTTAGCTCCAACCCCATGATCACAGGATGCTACGTGTCAATTTATGGTGAAGCCTCAATGGTTAATGCTTGTTTACTTTCCATCCCTGGGAATTCTCTTACCGTCTGATGAAATCTGATTTGCACAATGCTTATCTTAGCCACTGCCATGATCGTGTCCCACCAAATGACACACGTTGCAAAGGCGTAATCCCGCAAAGGATAAAAATCTTGCACCTTCTGATCAAGGAAACACACCGACCGTTTGATTCATTTAGATCTATTTGTATATAATTGGCTACATCTTTACTAATCGCAGGCTCCACTTCCTTGGAAGGACATGTGTTCATCAGGCACAATGCCTTGAAGGTTATCCTCCATGCATTTATTGATAGAGGAAATGCGAATACCATTGGATCTTATCAAAACTGCTCAATACTTTCTGTTCCTTAGCCCGACCACATTCCACCTGTCCGCTTGTGGCAGTGCCTTGAAGGTTATTTTCCTCACACCTTCTGTTCAAGGAATAACACCAATCATCGATGAAAACTGATCTGACGGTGGTGGAAGATCACTGCTGACATTGAAGAATGCTGACCTCATGATTTGAGGAAGGACACATGGTGCCACGATGCGATGCCTTGAAAAGTAAATCGACCGCATCTTGTATTTGAGGGATAGCAACAACCGTTGGATTGACCTTGACTTGCTTGATAGATGCGTTAAATAAAACCCATGGGGACTTAAGAGATAGGAAAAAAAACATAGACCCCGCTAGGAAAAAATAATTTTGAAATAAAGTGGCCCCACTCGAAGACTTAAAACACATGGTAAAAAGAGACTGAAGTGACCCTTAAAAAGTAACTTTATTTTACAAAAACATAGGAGACTTAAGGGTTTAATCACCATGGAAGAACAACTAGGGTTTTTCACATAGCCCAAAACTTCCCAAAAGAATATAGGAATAGCACCAATGAGATCTAAAGTTTACAGTCCTAACAGTGGCTCCAAATGAGGAAGGTTGAATGCAAGTTCAACACTAGAACACCAACACTCTGGGACGTAGACTAAAACTCACACCAAAAACCCTAAAACTGAGAAACATGAATATATACAGATATACATTAAACTTATGCATGAATTGTGAATTATGAGAAAAATGGCTTCATAAACTGCCCATGCACAGGTAGGTCTTGCATTTCACCAATAAGACTTTGCAAGAAATAGGAATGTTTTCCATGTAGATCATGCACAACAAATGGTTCTAACCATAAGGACTCAAACTTTCCATGCTTTCCTTTGTCTTCTAATATTGCATTCCATTGGAGCACCATGTCATTTACATGAAATTTCCTTTCTGATTCTCTCTTGTTAAATAAATACTTGGACTATTGCTAAATCTTCTGATTTTACACCTATGCTTCACTTTTGATCTCATCCAACTCTACCAACTGCAACATTCTGTTCTGCATTGGCTCTGTCACCTCTATATCTTCATCTTGGATAAATTTGCAAACTGACAACAAATTATTCAATGGTATTTTAGCTTGTGTTCCATAAGCCATTTCAAAAGGGGATACACCTATAGCTCTTTTCACTATTATCCTGTCTACCCACAAAGCTAACTTAAGCTTTGAATTCCAAGACTTTTTATTCTTTTCTGTTGTCCTTTTGATAATTTTCATAATGCTCTTGTTACTATATTTTGCTTGTCCTTTTTCCTGTAGATGATATGGTGAATAATATGAAACCACTATACCATACTGATCACAAAACTTGTTGAATTCTTTGGACACCGAACCTGCATTATCCATAACTAACTTGCTTCGCACACCGAACCTGGTTAAGATGTTATCTATTATAAAATCAATGACCACCTTACTAGTTTCCCTCTTGGTTGGTATAGCCTCAACCCATTTTGTGAAATAGTCAGAGGCAACAAGGATCCAACTGTGACCCCCACTAGATTTTTATCCTTTGCCTTCTCTAATAAAGAAGATCAGGACTCTGTCCTGTGTGGAGGGCCATGACTGTTAGGAAGAACAATGATTTCTTTCCGTAAATGGACTCCCAACTGGGATTATTCAAATGATTTTTTCAATGCAACGCCAGTTTGGGTTAAATTTCCTGGCTTGCCCCTGGAAGTCTGGAATGAGGAATTCTTTAAAGGCTTGGCCTCATCTTTTTGAGGGGAGCTACTCTCTATTGACCCTATGAATAAAGCTAAAACCCATCTAGTTTTTTCTAGAATCTGTGTTAATATTTGTCAGTTTGATAACCTCCCTTCGGTTATTAATATCAATTCCAAGCTGGGTATCTGTAAGCAATCTAAGTGAAATTTGAATCTCTCCCTTTTGCATGCTTTGTATGTCATAAAATGGGTCACTGGGAAAAGAATTGTCCGAATAAAGTGCAGAAGGATCCCAAAAGTGTGGTCCTAGATCCTATTCCTCCTAAGGATCACAAACTAATTTGGAAGGAGAAGAAGGTGCCAGTAACAACAGAAGAAGTTAGTATTAACAAGGGTGACCAAGAAGAGGGTAGTGGTGAATTTGTAGATTCAAATGGGATTCTAAACCTAGAAGAAGGGGAAATAGTGGAATCGGTAACACACATCTCTGATTCATTGATGAAAGAAGTGTCAGTAGAGGTTGTGGTTCCTATCCAGGCTGCAGATTAGGTTTTCAAAGTCGAAGGTGCCTTCCTTTCCGTTCAACTGGATACAGTGGCTATTGGGGTGGATTCTTCCTCTTATGACCTGGAAAAATATGATGAGGAGGCTTCATCTTCTTCTCCAGATACTCTTTCTGGTAGTGGTGATGAAGAATCCTTTGCTACTCCAGATAATCTAGACTTGAGTGGGGCTCCATGGACTACTCAATTAGGTAAGAAGCAAAACAAACAACAGAGAGCTCTCACTACTCTGGGATCCAAGGGAGTGGTTACGAGGACTAGGGCTGATGGAGGGTCTAATATTCGAAATGTGAAGGTAGATGTTGGTTCCCAAAATCAAACTCCACGTCGAACCTCCAAGAAAGAAATCACAGAAAGGGAAAGTAAAAAGGATATTGCGGATGGTGAGCAATTGACCATCTAGGATGTTTGCACTCTGTTTAAGATATGAAGATCATATCATGGAATATTAGGGGGCTCAATGCAGCCCATAAGCAAGATTTGTTGAGAACCTGGCTAGAGATCATAAACCAGATATCACGAGGGTTCAGGAAACCAAAATGATTAAAGAAAAGGTTGAAAAAATCAGAATTTTAAAAAATGGAGGTGTTTTAGGATCTAGTTCTATTGGAGCCTCGGGAGGTATAGTTGTTTTTTGGAATCTTAATAATATCATAGGTGTTATTCTTGAAAATGATGTTAATTGTTTGAGCATAAAATTTACTCATCTCACATCAGATTTTGAATGGGTTACTACTAACATCTATGCTCCTAATGCCAAATCTGGTAGAGATAATTACTGGAAAATGGTTGAAGATCAAAGATTTTTTTTCTATGACTCTCCCTGGCTAGTTATGGGAGATTTCAACTGTCCTTTGAAAGAAGATGAGAAATTTGGAGGGATAGATAGTTTGAGTCAATTGGAGGGAAGAGTTGATTTGATGGACTTTGTCAATCGTCAAGCTCTTGTTGATATTGATCTCCAAGGAGTTAATTTCACTTGGTCTAATAGGAGAGTGGGAGAGGATCTTATTCAGGTTCATCTGGATCATGCCCTGATCTCTGGTAATTGGCTTAATAACTTCTACTGCTCGCTTTCCTCTATTACAAAGGTTGGTTCAGATCACTCCCCCCTCTGCTTTGTTGCTGAATTAAAGAAGGTGAAGGGAAATATACCCTTTAGATTTGAAAAAATGTGGATAGACCACCCTGAATTATAGCAGAGAATCTGGGAATGGTGGAATGTGGACATTCGTGGGACTGCTATGTTTCGGGTGTCTAAGAAACTCCAGCATATTAAAAAAAATATTAAGGTTTGGAGTAAGGAAGTGTTCAGGGACATCTTCATAATTAAGCTGGACTTGCAAAAGGAACTTGATTGTATTTAGGTTTCTATTCAGCAGATAGGTTTGTCTTAGGACCTGAAGGAGACAGAGTCAATGCTTTTGGCCAAGACTCATAACATCATCTCTAAAGAGGAAGTTTACTAGAGACAAAGGTATAGATCACTGTGGCTAAAGGCTGGAGATAAGAACACCAAGTTCTTCCATTTTTCTGCTTCCAAACATCAGGCCTCTAACATAATTTCCAAGCTTAGGGTAGCCTCTGGTGTGGTAAACAACGATAAAGATATTTCTCTGGCTATGGTTGATTTTTTTTCCTCTTTTCTCTCTAGAGATCAGTTGCTTTTGTTGGAAAATCAGGCTTTAATCCTTGACTCTATCCCTTCTTTAGTGTATGATCCTACTAACAAGTTTTTGACTACCATTCCTTCCTCTGAGGAAGTCAAGAAAGTTGCCTTCTCATTTGAGGGAGACAAATCCCCAGGTCCAGACGGATTCCCTAGATTCTTTTTTCATAAATTTTGGTATATTTTTGGAAATGATATTTGTCATGTTGTTAAAGAATTTTTTGGTTCCAGAACCTTTCTTAAGGAGATTAATGCGACCTTTATTGATTTAATTCCTAAATTCCCTTGTGCTGATTCTGTTGACTCTTTTCGACTGATCAGCTTATGTAATTCGGTGTACAAAATTTTCTCTAAGGTTCTTACCCTTAGGTTGCTGGCTACTCTTTCTCATA
This sequence comes from Thuja plicata, assembly GCA_018584345.1. Taxonomy (NCBI): domain Eukaryota; kingdom Viridiplantae; phylum Streptophyta; class Pinopsida; order Cupressales; family Cupressaceae; genus Thuja; species Thuja plicata. The sequence continues at coordinate 988,374 of MU224039.1, read as the reverse complement.
TCATCTCGCCCCAGCAGAGTGGCTTTGTTCCGGGGAGGCAAATCTTGGATTCCATTAAGAAGGTTCATGAGGTCATTCACTCCACCCACTCTTCTTCTAATCATGGTTTTCTGCTGAAGCTTGATCTCTCGAAGGCTTATGACCGGGTGGACTGGGAATTTCTAATCAAGATTCTCTAATCCTTTGGTTTCAGTGAGAAATTGTTGCAGCTTATTTCCCAGCGTATCAGTACCTCGATGGCTACTTTCATTGTTAATGGTTCCTCTTACAGATTCTTTAAGCCCACTCGAGGGATCCATCAAGGGGATCTTCTATCCCCTATTCTCTTTGCTATCTTGGTGGAAGGTCTTGGTTGCTATTTTCAGAAACTGGCCTTTGAAGGTTCCATTCAGGGCCTTATTCCCTCCTCTGCTTTGAGTCTTTGTTCTCATGAGAAATTTGTCGATGACACGGTGATTATGGGGTCTTCTTCTATCTAGGAAGCCAGAAGGATTAAAAAGGCGCTTATTATCTACTCTTTAGCTACAAGACAAACTGTCAATTGGCAAAAAAGCTCTGTGTTCTTTATTAATACTCCCATGAATAGGAAAAACAGGATTGCTTGCATCTTGAGGTGTGATATTGGGTCTTTTCCTGCTTCCTATCTTGGCCTCCCTTTGGGGTTGAAACCCCCTGACTCTTTTTGGGCGGGTATTGTGAACAGATTTAATAGAAAATTAGCTGGTTGGAAGGGAGCTCTTCTTAGTTAAGCTGGTAAACTCCAACTTTTGAAGGCTTCTTTGCAAAGCCTCCCCATATATGCAATGAACTTATTCAAGATCCCAAGAAAAAATGCCAAAGTGATAGAATCTATTCAGAGAAATTTCCTTTGGTCTGGAGTGGAAGACAAAAAGAGACTAGCCCTGGTGGCCTGGGACAAGGTTTGTACCCTGAAGAAATGGGGAGGTCTGGGGATAAGGCCACTAAAGGTTATTAACCAGGCTCTTCTGGCTAAGAAAATCTGGCAAATATATGGTGAAAATAAAGAATGGAATGACATTATTAAAAAAAAATATCTCTTCTCATTCCCTCACACGTCAGATTTTATGTTCGTCTAATGTGAAGGTGCAGAGTTCTTTCATTTGGAATAGTATCCAACAAGCTAAGGAAATGGATTTCAAGGGAGCCAAGTGGCTTTTGGGTAATGGCATGAGAATCTTGTTCTAGGATGATTTCTGGGAAAAAATCTTCCTCTGATTTCCATTCCTGCTTTCTAACCTATTATTGTTTTTTTGTAAACTCAGATTGGGTTTGTATGTTTCTGATTACTGGCAAAATCAGAGCTGGGTTGACCTTTCAGAAGTTGATTTCTCACTTAAACCTCTCAGGTTGGAATTGAATGTCTGGAAAGTGGACGATTCAAAGAAGAATATGTTGATATGGGGAAAGCTTCTGCCAGGTCTCTATTCTGTGGCTTTGACATCTGAGATCTTGATTAAAACCCTGGATCCTCTTCCTTTCTGGAGTCAGGTTTGGGATAAAAGGCTCATTCTAAAAATTAACATCCGTTTCTTGGATGGTTTTGCAGAACAAGATCCTGACCATTGAAAACCTACAAAAAAGAGGAATGGTCCTTCCGAATAGATGTTTCCTGTGTAAATAGGAGGAGTCAATTTTCTACTTGGCTATTGATTGCGGTTTTTCTAGAGATGTTTGGTGTCTTACCCTACAAAGATGGAATATTCACTGGATGTTTTTGAACAATCTGGAAAATTTTTTCAAGCAATGGAGAAATGTTGTTGTTCCTATTGTGAGCTCTCTATGGAATATTATAGCTCCTCACATCATCTGGAAACTTTGGCGAGAAAGAAATGATAGAGTATTTCGTGATAAGGCTTTACCTTCGGTGGTCATAGTGGAAAAGATTAAAAGAAGCATCCGAGAGAATTGTAATATGTTTAGAGGTGATGTGTTGGATTCCAATGCTGGAGTTTTGAATGGAACTATGGCTCTTTCTCCTTCCAGGCGGGAGAATGCCTTTTGTCTTTCCCCTCATATTGGCTAGATTAAAGCTAATTTCGATGGTGCCACGAAGGGAAACCCAGGCCCTGCGGGTTGTGGTGGTCTTATCTATGATGATGAGGTAAAATGTCTTGCAGCCATGGCCTTCCCTATTGAGGTCCAGTCCAATCACGTGGTGGAAGCGATGGCCCTACTGCAAACTCTAAATATAATCAATGAAACTATGCCCTCGAATGTATGGATCGAAGGTGATTCAATGAATATCTTAAACTACATTAAAGGGACAACTAATCCATCATGGTCAATCAAGGCGATTATTGATGAGGCTTCCTTTATCATTAATTCCTTTTCCAATGTAATCATTTCGCATAACTTCAGGGAAGCGAATTGTACAGCGGATGAGCTGGCTAACATTGCAGTTAAGGCTGAGGGTATCATGACCTGGCATGGAGTTAGTGATTTGATGGCTGAGGTGAGAGCCAAGTTGGTGTATGATCTAACTCATAGAAAATGAGAAAATTTAGAAAATCTAGAAAAGCTCTCATGAATTTACGGCTTTCATTAATTGCTGGCAACAGGACTATGGAAAGGTGTGTCTTTCCCAAAAAGGTTAAATGTAGACATGCATTCTTTGGTGGTTTTCAAAATTTGATCTTGGCATTTTATCTCTGCCTCTGCTTTTCTTTCGCCATTGTTAGCTATCTTCAAGGTATCTTGGGGGCTGGGTTAAATAGAAAGGAGCCAAAAAATTGTAACAAATAGAAAACCCAAACAGACATCTGGGATAAACTTAAAAAGGGAGGCCTCACTAACTATATAGAGTGCCTTCATGGCTCCAAAGATGTTGTCACGAATGCTTTTGTGGAAAGCTGGAAGGACAGGACTGTGGTGATCAGAGGCATGGCCATTAACATCACCAAAGATTTGATAGTGGAGGTTATGGGCTTAAACACTAAAGGCATAAAATTTTACAGAGACAAAAAGATATCCCAGAAGGCTATTCAACATTTCCCCAATGACAGAGCAGAAGCAGACAGCCTGGTGAAAGACTCTGGAGGGTGTTATGATGTTAGCTCCATTAAAGATTTCTGGGCTAAAGTTCTTACAGCGATCATGGTGTATGTGCCTTTGGATGAGAGATACAAAAGGGCCCATTCTTATCACTTTGTGCTATTATGTCATTTTTGACATAAGGTGAGAATTTATTTCCCCTTCTACTTGTTGCAATCGCTCTGTCATAGCATTACTGACCATAGGCATAAGGATAGTAAGCCCATTCTGTATGAGGGCTTGATTCTCTTTATTATTGAATATGTTAAAAAATTTGCAGCCTCCAGTCCTCTTATTATTTCCCAGAGAGATTCGGGCTCTCCTAAGGCCGGAATACAACATAGGGCTGGAGATGATAAGGAGGAACCGACTGTTAAAAAGCTGAAGTTTGAGAAAAATAAGGAAATGGACACAGACTTGAATGCTGTGAGTGCTTATGGTTATGATGAGACAGACTACATTCCCCACTCCCAGTCTGATGATGAGAGTAAAGAGTTTCTTTCTGTTTCGGTGAGTGCCTCTGATGAGGAAGAGGTTAAAACTAAGGAAGCCCACAGTGTTAAGGAAAAAGGTAAAATTTCTGAGGCTCTTGAGAAGGATGTGGGCGGTCAAAAGGTACCTATTTTGGTAAATTAGGTGAGTTCAGAAGAACATGACATCCCCATTTCTTTGAGCTCGAGGTTCTTATGGAGGTGCAGTCGGAACAGAAAGTGGAAGATACTCCAGGGCAAGACAATGTTGAAAAGGACCATATCCCTGCTTCTTCTAAGAACATCCCTTTCTCTAGACTGGTTGATATGCAAGAGTAGAATGTATAGCTTCTCTAGAAGGACATGGATGATAAAATCGAGCCCCCATTAGGGGTTCTTCAAACTGAAAATCTATGTCCTTATATTTATTTTGACTAATGAAATGGGTATTTAAGGAGATCAAAAGTCTTCATCTAAACTTCAGAGATCTGTCTGCTCGTGTTGATCTTATTAATTATGGGTTGGTAGGGGATGATGGCAATCAGAACAAGGAGGATGGGAAAAATGTGAAGTCTCTGCATGAGAGACTGGACACTCTGGAGAATACTGTGAAAAACATATGAAGGACAATAATGTCTTCATGGGTACTACTATGGAGTGTTTTAACTCCATTAAATCTGAGATGGATTCCCCCACTGTGAAGATCGATGAAGATAAATGATGGGGAGGTCACCTTTCTCTTCTAGATTCCTACTCCCTCTTAGGAATCTCACTTTGGACCCTATTCACTTCAGGATCCTATAGACTCCCACTCGAGTCTCTTAGGGTTACTCACAGACCCTAACTGGAAGGATTTCTATACTCCCTCTCTCCTAGGTTTCCTACCCACCGAAATGCTTCACTCTCTACCTTATCTTCCTCTCCATGA
>MU224039.1:969315-982140 GCA_018584345.1 Thuja plicata | reverse complement strand
AAATGCTTCACTCTCTACCTTATCTTCCTCTCCATGACTGAATAAAGTCAGTCATGCACCTTCTCCTGCTATCTCTCTCTCCTACAAGTTCCCTAGCCGGACCATTCAGCTCGCCTAGGACTTGTCTACAATTCTGACTAGCCTCTTCTCAATCCCAAACACAAAAATAGAATAAAAATACATGAGGGATGCTTCTTGACGGTCACACTCCATAGGATGGATTATAAGAGTCAAAAAGCATCCATGAGACTTGATTGAATTCAAAATCCTACTCTACAGAAGTCTGCACACAATAGAAGTACACACAGAAAACACAGGAAACTATTCTTTATTGAAAACCAAACAATTACAATGTAAACTGAAAATCTTCTCTGCTAGCCTGTTCAACCTCTAAATTCTCCAACCCCCGGTATGAGTTTTTCTTCCTTCCTTATATATTCGGCCTCTTCTTGATTTGTAACCGTTTCTAGGTTACCTGCCCGCCTGAGGATTCTAACTACCTCGGCTCTTCGTCTTCCTCCTGTAACTGTCATCATTCTCAGCATGGTTGTCGACATGGACTTCATTTTCCTCCGTGTCACTGACTTTTCCAATTCCCTCTACGATGTTGACAAGTCAACATATTTTCTTCACTCTGACTGTTAGTCACAATGTCGCGAGTCCTAATAGTCATGCATGCCGATCTTGCGATACGTTGTTGTCGCGTTATCGCAAGACTGAGTAACTTAACCGCCTGTTATCCCGCGATCACGCGACACACGGTCATTTCATTGTCGCAGCACTAATTCACTTAACCGCCAATTACCTCACGACTTGGCGATACGCTGTCGTCGCATTGTCGCCACACATATCAACTTAACCGCCGATTCTCTTCCGACTGTGCGATAAGCCTTGTCGTGTCATCGCAAACTGTTTCCTGCTAACCGCTGAGCATCTGCCGAATTTGTGATAACCTTTGTCGCTTCATCGCAAGCTGTTTCAAGTTAACTGCTGAGCATCTGCCGACTTCGCGATAACCCTTGTCGCAACCGTTTTCCGTTAACCGCCAGTTTCCTTCCGACTGTGCGCTAGGCCTTTGTCGCGTAATCACAACTGTTTCGAAACTGACCGCCGATCACTTGTGACTTTGCGAGAAGCATAATGTAACCGGTTTGTTTGTTTAACCGCCTTAGTGCTAGGAGTTACGAGCTGTTAGGGTTTTGGAGAATAGTTGACTGCTAACTGTGATCTGCTCCTGGACCACCATTGCTAAACAGCTAGGGCTTCGGAGCTAAAACCCTAGGGTGCTCTGCACCAATAAAGATGACAATGAAGATGATGGATTGGGAAAGCATACGCATTCAGCCAGGAAGATGAAAATTCAAGACAGGATTTCAGAGCTGTCATATTTCAACGTTGCCATCAAAAAGGTCTCAGAAGCAAAGAAGGAAGCAAAGGGCACTCTCCTAGAGTTTGCCTAGCCCAGGTGTTCCCCTATTTTTTGGCGTTTCAACTTTAGGCTTATGGCTGCCAGAGAGTCTAGCTGGTTTCTGGCTTTTCTCTCTGGTTTTCTATTTTAATCTAGGTTAGCAGGCTGGGTCCCAGTCCTATCTCTGTTTAGTCTGTTTTATGTTGTTTATCTTTTTTTCTTTGAATATAAGGGGTTTCGGGTCCCCATAAAACCTATTTTTACCAGCAATCAAAAACAATCACAAGAGGTCGAAGAAGCTTGGGAGGTGCTGATGTCGTACTAGTCATCGTTGGTTCGCTCTAAGCCCCGAGTCCACAAAATCTCTAAAAGTAAATGATAAAAATGAAATGGATAGTCAGAAATTTATACAAATTCTGGCGAATAATGGCTTTGTGCGAAGTACCCTATGTGGGGCACTTCGCGCGAAGCACCTTGTGTGGGGTACTTCATGCGAAGCCTACTAACCACTTCGTGCGAAGAGAATACTTCGCTCGAAGCCATCAAAAATGAATTTTTTTTCGGAAGTGCGAAATCCTTCATCCCAAAAAGTGGGACACACTATTGTGATTTCACCCATATACAATATATATTTAATTTTTTAATACATTATAATAATATACTATTTTATATAAAAAAAAAAAATATATATATATATATATACTATTTTATACCTTATTAGCTGATAGGCTTTATTTGCGAGATTGATCCTTTACGGATCGTGTCAATACATGTCTCACGCTGAATATCATTATTCTGCTATGAAAGTGGTATACTATTTCGTATTTAAAGATCTTATCTTCCACGTCATTCATTTCAATCTTCCTCCACACGTTATTTCTCTATTCCTCCCTGTGATATTTCTGCAGACATACCCATCATTCCAAACAGATTGCCACCACCATAGAATGTAGCGTGCGCATCTAGCCATTGTTCCTTTACGTAAAAATGTATGTGTCTGCGGTGTGCGAAACTAGGTAGGCCATGCACCAAAATGTTGAAAATAATGTTCCTGAAATTGTCATGTGTGCAAACTTGGACACCATTTTCATTTTTTATCTCTTCTCTAGTCGATATTGGCGTTTCTTTGCTACTCAAATGTTGTGTATGGTGGAGAAGGAGAGAAGGTCTTTTATACTATAATCAAATTGAATCAACCAATCTTAACAATAGTTCTAATAATGGAGAATTTTTTTAACAAAAACAAAGCTCGAAATGGATGCAATCTATAGTCAAGTTATAGAATGGCTTATCTTTCAGAATCCGGAGGCTTAGTTTACTTGCTGGTTTGTTTAGATTTTGTCTTCTGAATTTGGAGTCTAGAGACCATGTCCAATCTTTTTCTTGTTTGTGATTGGGCTACACCAATGTAATTCCAGCATCTAATTTTTTCTTTCAAAGTTCTATTAATAGCTTGCAGTTTAAAATTTCCACGATTATGGGCTTTCAAATCTGAGCATCCAAATTAAGCAAACCCTGCACTCTCAAAACATTGCACATCTCTTTTAAGAATTTAAAGTTAGTTACATGGTGATGAGAGATGTTTGATATCTCAAAAGTATCACAAAATATGTATATTATTCATTGCAATTCTGATAAACTCCATGTTTGCTTCAAAACCGACGTTGCTATTGGTAACTTAGTACGATCTTAAAAAGAATTATAGTATTTAAAAAAAAATAGTATCATTCATAAAAATATAAATTAGAGAGGAAAATAGAATTTGAATTATTTATAATTATTAGTTTTATATAGAATTTTGAAAATAGATTCCATTTATCAAATACAAATATTTCATGAAAATATTTTAATTAATTATTTTAAAAATTTATTCAAAATATTTAATGTTTATTGGTTGTCTTAATTCTCAAGTTTAGTTATTTAAAAAATTCAACAATAATAAAGGTAAAAATAAATCTTAAATTGATAATGTTAGCTTTAATATTTTAATTTTAGCTAGGTGATATATTCACTCTAAAATTATGCATGATATCATTAATCTTGATACTCTCCCATAATATTATAACATTCATGGCTCCACTACCATCTCTTGTAACACTTGTTGTTAGACTTATCACTTTAGCAGATGAAAATTTGTAATTAGCACAATGCTATATTCTACATACCACCCACATCAAAAATCTAAATCTGATAAAAAATATTAATAGCTTCTGAGATAACGTTGAGGTATACCTTGTTGGCCCACTTATGGTCCCCCAAATTTAAATTTTGAAATTAAGTTCTTCCCCTATTTATGACCATTAAAACTGAAATTTGTGCCCTCCCTTAATGATTTCTCTCATAACATTTTGTGAAGATGGTGGTTAAAGCATTAAAATACTAAAAAAGTTTTGTTACATTGTTTGTCAAATTATATCTAATGTATCCAAATTACACTTACCTTTACCTAGGGCACTTTTGCGTGGAGCAGAAACCTTTCAAGCAGTGAGACATTTTTCGTATGTGATTGAGAAGCTCGTATTGTCCATCAACAGGGCATAGTGCACGGGAGACAGAGGACGACCATTGCACAATTTCCAACCGTTGGTTCAGATTTTTCAGCTACAAATTGAAAGTTCGATTCTGTGATACCAAAAAAACTCCTCCATCGTCTACATGATTCAACTTAGTTACCAAGAAATCTGCTTTAATGAAGTCCACATAAAAGTTGGCAACACATCCATTTGGATACATCACGAAAACCAGAAGAATAAACACAATCAACTTTACCTGTGTGTTTCCCCTTCTTTGGAAATCCATTATTACAATCCTCACCTGCACAACCCGTTCGCCATTCTATACATACTCTTGACAGGCTCCAATTTTTTGCAATGTTTCTGTGTGAGATCATTTCTTCATCTATCCCCACCACTTCTTATAAACATCATCTTCACAAAAGGTTATGAAAAAAATAATTAAGGGAGGGCACAAATTTCAATTTTGATGGTCATAAATAGGGGAAGAACTTAATTTCAAAAATTTAAATTTGGGGGACCATAAGTGGGCTAACAAGATATACCTCAACGTTATCTTAAAAAGCTCCAACATAAATAAATGTTTTGATCTTCTTTTATTATTGTTGTCTTTCTGATATTTGTTATACTACTACCTTATATAATGTAAAACTTCATTTACAATTTCCACTAAAACACCTATCCGAGATTCCCTTGCACCTCCATTGAGTGCAAGTGCTAGTTACATAAATGGATAAAGAGAGAAGTGTTGAAAAAACTTAAAATTTTTATAAATATAAAAAGAAAATCGTATGTAGTTGAAATTGTAACAGAAATGAAGAAAATTAATGCGAGTAACTTAACATCGTGCCAAAATGTACGCTGACATGTCTGAGTCTGAAAATTAATGCGAGTAACTTAACGTAAATGCGAGTCAGAAAATCGTATGTACTTGAAATTGTAACAGAAATGAAGAAATTCATTCACAACTCGATTGGCCCAATTTCTCTTGAAGTTGTAAGTTTTCAACTGTATCACCTCCTGCCATGATCTCTATAGCTACATGCTCACAGACTGATAAATCTAATTGAGGGCACTCATACTTTTCATAGGCATGTTTGTCCAATGACAAGGGATAGATAAGATCTGCCTTGAACAACAGGCTTGTACACTACTTCAAGGTAGATCTGGCATTGGAAACCTTCGACAACATCATCAACGTTTCTCTCCATCTCGCAAATATAAACCTCTAATTTATTGATTTTCAATTATTTGGGCCAATGAAGAAAGGAACCGAAGAACACTTCTTTTAAGCCATGGTTTTATTACAGAGATCTCAACTATTCTAAAGCTGTTGCCTTCATTCTAACTATTGTGAAACCCACTAACAAGTTTCAAATCTCAAAGTTTTTCTCGGATGTTCTGTGGGAAGAAATACACCTTACACAGTTTAACATTTTTTCTGGAGTATCTCAAACCTGCCATTACCCTCAATGATCAGAACCATCTTAGCTAACATTGCTATTACTTGAAGCATGGAAGCAGAACTAATTTCATATGAAGTAATTTCAAACAAAACCCGAGGGGTGGGAGTATAAGCAGCCTCCATTCTCTCTGTTTTCAGTTTTGTTATTTTGTGCTTTTGAGTCTTCTATTACTTTGAGCTTTTGTTCTGTTTTAGTTTGCGGTACAAATATAGCTTAAAAGTTTAATGTTATGTTTTAAAAAAAAAACTTTAAATTACTTTATGTTTGTTGCGTTCTCTTGGAATGGAAGATACGTGGCGGGTAAGGTTTGGAATTGACCAGCTATTGATTTTGTTTGATTTCTTCTCACAACTTTTGAATATACAGGCATATGCATAAGGAAGGTTACGTGTCTGGTGGAGATTATATGCTAGTTTTTGTACAGCGTGGCAGCAGAGACAGAGATGCATGGAATTCTCAGCTTATCATGATAACAATGACGACTTATAGCATAATTTATTTGTAGGAACTATGAAACTGTATAGAAAAAACAAAATAATTTTTAGCCTTGAAACTGCAAACTATATTCTTCGATTTGTCTAAAGTGTTGGCACCTAGGCATCCAACTACATATTCTAACACCATCAGAGTTAACTCTGTCCTTATGCATACTCTGCAAGCTCAAAAAAAACTTTTTCAGCAGTTTTATATAGGTTTTGCTTCTAATTTAACTGTGGATGAAATTATTCCGATCTTAACACATGGGAATTTCTACTTTTGATCTACTTCTCTTTTACCTCTTGTTGTTTCAGTTATAGGTCTACTGTAATTTGTTCTATAATTTGTTTCTTTTTTCGGTAGTCCCATTTTAATTGCTATTATTTTTTTCTACTAAGCTTTCATCAACTCACAATTGACATTGGCAAGAACTTTGAGGCTTTGCGTCCTTGTTATTCTTGTTGTTTTCAACTTTGACATCTTTACCTAACAATTTGAGTAAGCATACATCGAAACTATAAACTCCCACATTTCAAACTCCTATAATTTGATTTCCCACCAAAAACAACCAAAAATAAAATTGAAAGGTAAAATGAAATTTTAAGAAAGAAAATGAAAATTTTTACCTTTAAATATTCCTAAAAGTTCTCAACAGCCATAGCTCTATTTTGAAGGAAGCTCATCCATAGAGCACTAGCTTAATCCCAATCTGATAAATCTTTCTCATGAAGCATTTAGAAATGTCACTGCCTGAGATATCCCCAAATGAGAACAAATACATCGCTGCTATACAACAGTTTCAGAGGATTTTGAAAGCAGGACAACGTTGGTTCCTCATTTTCGGAGAGCCGAGGAGGTTAATGTTTTTTCATGGCAAGTAACACTCGAGAGAATACGTCGAAGAATATTTTAGATATGTAATGAAAATATAGATAGAAGCCGTGAATGTCTGGAGCTCAACACAAGATTTTTATGAGATATTATAGCTGGAAATACTCGGGAGGAAACGCATGCAAAATGTGAAACCAAGCAAGGCATGCGAACTGTTTGACATAAGGCTTCAAAGAAATGTGGCCTCAACCAGCGCCCTGGCTGCAGAATAGTCATGCTCAATTGTTGGAAAGGCTTGATAAACATCCAAGCAAATTCGGTGTGCACTAAGTGGATTTGATTACTGAATTGGGTATTGGAGAAACATATTATACTGTTGCAAATAGTTAGTACAGATTATCATGGGCAGTGAAGTAGTGGGAATGGGTGTTTTGGGTAATTCTGTTTGGAATGGGAAATTCATGTATCATGCCGCAACACCATAACTGCTTTCAATTTCCTGCCAAAATAAATATAGAAAAGGAGAAAATGGGAGAGCCTGTCCATCATGTAGATCATTTTGCATTGGAGTAAGATTGGTTTCCGGAAGGGTTCAATATTCTGTACAACTTTTTGGGTCCTAGTTTGAGCGAACCCGAACCTTATCAAGCAAGAAACGCGACGCCAGTTCAAAAGCTTGGGACCTACTGCTTCTGAGAATTTTACATCTCAAGAAGGATGGAACTATAGGATTGAGGTTAACAAACAAGTATTCAGAAGGCTTTCCTGGAGAAAGATATTATGGTGGCAATCAATTTTTCAAATAAACTGAGAGGCTTTGCCAGGATAGTGCCTCGGCAGCATTTTTTCTTGACAACAGTAGTTGGCTGTGCTAATGTTCATCCATTTTCTGGCTCCCCTGAAAATTTTCTCTGTACATCTCCACATGTCAGGTAATGTTTTGGACCTGCGACATGGAGAGCATCTGTCTCATGAGTTCAGGATTGCAAAGAGATGAGTATATGCTACATCATTTATTTTGGATACATGCCATACTGTTGGGATGAATCCACATGGCTCATTGATTATGAAATGCTTGGGAAAATTGCACCTTTTTGGACCAATACTCATTATTGCCGGTGCCAGTGCCAGTGCATATCCTTGAAACAGTGACTCACTTCGCTTCTGAGAGATTGTAGACTCAATTGGGGTATTTTTGATGATGGACGGGATATATATAAGTGTTGAGCTTTTATAGATTCATTAAGACTCTAAGTTAGGATCTTTTGTTTGTTGCTGAAGTGTTCCATCGAGCTATTATTTCCTTTATGATCTGTCCATCTTGGGTTTGGGTGCGGCTTATCTCCAACACGCCATCTTAAGTTATAATGTAGGTACTTGGGGTTGGCGTATTTTTCATGATGAACATGAGATATGTAAGTGTTGAGCTTTCATGGATCAATTAGGATTCGAAGTTAGGATCTTCTATTTGAAGCTGAAGTGCTCTACCGAGTTACTGGCACCTCTATAACTAGCCCATCCTCGGTTTAGGTGTGGCTTAATATCTCTAACATCCCACTTTAAACTACAGTGTAGGTACTTGGGGTTCCTAACCTAGTCTGTCACTCATGACATATTGAGCTTAGTCAGGATTTAAACTTAAGACTAACCTAGTCTGTCTGTCATACCATATTGAGCTCAGTCAGGATTTAAACTTAAGACTAACCTATTTTTATGCTGAAGTATGTCTACCAACTGAGCTATAGGTTGTAAAGTACAGAGTTTGAGACCTATCAACTATTGGGTGCAGCAAATTATTGAGCACTTGCAAAGATAATCATAGATTTGGGGTCTAAATTGGTGGTGGTTGAATTGATAATCACCTTGTCTTCCTTGATTTGAGACCCTTGAGCATTGATGTCCAGCAGGCCCCCCAAAACGTATCCCTATCTGGGAGATGTTTCTGTTCTGGTAGGAAAATCAGATTTAAGCATAATGAAAAGCCATCCACAAACAAACTGAAAGAAATAGCGAACATAATGATTGAGGTTGTGTGAACATGCCACCAATCTACATTTCCAATGTGAATGGATTTTAACAATGCCTTAATCCATTTGATGGGTTAAAAACTTAAATGTCATGTATAACGATTTTTCGTTTGTTGGTAAATTTTGTTGATTTATGTTGGGTGAGTTTGGATATTTTCGCAATGCCAAAACTATTTATTTATATAGTTTAAAGCTAGTTTGTTATCCATATAAAAGAAACTAAATATTAAGAAACAATTCAATTGTTAATATTTTTTTGTGATGCATAATAATTTTCATCTTACAATTCAATTTATCAAATATCTTAAATAAGAGTTTGAGTATAGTACTCATAAATTTGCATTAGATGATAAAACTATCCTTTTTATGTGAAGAACTAGACTAGATAATTCCCTTCTATTTTGTTAGACACTTAATATTTAGCACTTTTTTTTTAATCAAATTTCTAAGTACCTTTTTTTATAATAAACCATAATTCTATGTTAGTTGTTCTTTTTATTCTTCTACCTTCTTATAGGCTTGGACCTACCTCCACCAAAATCTATTTTAGCCTTTTTCATTGCTTCATTAGTTTGTGGTTGGTCTTTTGAAGCAATTTAAGTCTAATTGTAGCTCCTCTTACTTCAATTTTTATCTTCTCCTCTATGTTTTGGATATCAAGCGAGGACTATCAATTCTTCTCATGGTTCTCTCTAACATAGTTGTCAGTTATTCTTCTTCTTTGTTGTCCTTATTGCAACTCATTGAGCTTTGTCATTTTTACAAGGGCTTTCTTAATATATTTTAACTCAACTTTTCTACTTGTAAGATACAATCTTCTTTGCTTTTTCATTTATAAGGGTTTTAATAAGATCTTTTAACTCTACTTCTCCAAGTAAGAGACAATCTTCTTCTTTTTTTTCATCAAATATGAGATATTAAAGGCACTCCTCTAGTTGCTAATTGTTCTGTTCTTCAAAGTCTATATGGATTTATCTTCTCCCTCATTAATTATAGGGCTTCCAAATATATCCATCTTATGTACTACTTGTAGAACCCTCAATTGGTCAAAGCAAAGTCAAACTAAAATCAAGCAAGGCAAATTTAAGATTAAAGCATGAATTAATTGAAATCAAAGATATTGGATTAATTAATTTAAAAAGATCAAATAATTGTGCAATTGATTTTAATTAATTAATTGTATAGTTTAAATCAAATTTAATCCAAGGGTATAGGCGCTAAAACACCTTGTATAGGCGTCAAAACTCATTGCAAAGTTTCAAAAATAATCCTAAACCCTATTATAGGCATCAAAAGACATCATGAAAATGCCCTAATATCTGGCATGGACGCTAGAACATATGGAAAAAGTCTACCAAACAGAGAAAAAATGGAAAATCAAGAAAAAACATGGAAATTGAAAGGAAAGATCAAAGATTGGGAACATATAGGATTGCCATACGCTCTTGGACTCTGATAACGTTGCCCACACTCGAATCTATGTTCTTTAATAGACATCGCCATCACTTCTATTAGAGGGAAAATCCAAGTTTTTGCAAAGAGAAGAGGTGAAAATGAGAAGAAAGGAACACTTTTTACCCTCTTAAACTGACTTTTCAACTTTTGGAGGGATAAGGTTTGCATTTTGGTGGGATTTTAAGCACATGATTTTAATCAAAAGGAAGCGAATTAATTCAACATTTCAACCGGGGTATTTGAGGGAAGTCAATGTTATCAGGAAATCAATCGAAATTATGATTGTTTTTAACATATTGGCAATGGATTAAATTTTTGAAAATCTTAAAAATCAATTCAAAATGTATTTCCATTTATTTCCTGAAGGGGCATATGATCATCAGAATGTGGAGTCAAGTTTATTTTTGAAAAGAGATATTGGAGGGGAGAATTTTCAAAATCTTCAGTGGGGCATATCAAATTAGTTTAAATTGTTTTAAATTTTTCATTAGGGAATCACATCAAGGTTTTAGCATCAGTATCAAATCAGAGTTAATCAAATCAGAGTTAATCAAATCAAGATCATCAAATTGACATCAATCAATGGATCCAACATCAAATCGAAGTCAGACATCAATGAATCAAACATCAATGATTCTTTGAACTAACGCACTTCACACATTGATTCAAAGAGGGGCATTTGTAGACACTCTAAATTGGTCAAAGAAAAGTCAAACTAAAATCAAGAAAGGCAAATTGAAGATTAAAGCATGAATTAATTGAAATCAAAAGCAATTGGATTAATGAAATAAAAAAGATCAGATAATTGTGCCATTGATTTTAATTAATTGATTGTATAGTTTAAATCAAATTTAATCCAACACATTCAAGGGCAGACATGGCTAAGATAAATCAAAATAAATCTATTGTTAATTCTTATTATTCTCACCCCCCATATGGGAGAAAATCAAACAAACCAATGAGAATGAAGGAATGAGCTGACATGGATCAACGACAAATAACTCATAAGAGAGCAAGGCTATGCAATATGATGTAGGGGAGAAGAACAGGACTTTTGTTGTTGTTCTATTTTAAAGAGAATTTTGTAAAAGATGGAGAATGATAGAGAAATTGGTGCAGCGTAGCATTGACTTATGACGTCAGGTTATTTTATAGACAGTGTGTTGTTAATATTGAGCCATTTGACTCTATTTTACTTGATATTGATATTGCAGATCTTGAGCGCTATGCTCCAAAATCATTAGTAGGATTGTTTCCCAAGAGTGATCCAAATACACAAGGAAAAGGCTCATTTCCTCATTTAACAATAGTTATCATTCTAGTAATGGTGAAGAGGGCAACGGGAGCCAAACAAGATGAATTTTTTAAAAAAAAATGGTAAATCTGAAAACAACTAAGCAAGAGTGATGGGTGTGCATTTGCAGGATTGGAGGAGGAGGAGGGAGGAATCCTACCTCTTTTAATCCTTTCTTCATTTTCATGGCAAAGTTTTCAGAGTATCTGAACTTATCTTCTTCACTGAAAGTGGGTTTGATGTATTTGTGAAGTTCATTAAATCTAAGACTGTCATTTTAAATTTCAATTGGGTCTTGCGGTATCTTATGCTACTTTAGGGTATGTGCACCAAGATGGGGGACCAAAAAGGGGGTATAAGATGCCACTTTTTTTTTTTGAAATCAGCAAACTCTGAACATCTACGAGAAATTGAGGATAGTTACACTCAAAATTTTTAAAATGTGATGAAAACAAGAGTTGTTCTACTCCAAATCTAGTTTCTAAACTACTAATTGTTTTTAGAAATGGTGGGAGATTAAGGCCCTCAAAAGGGGGAACACAAAAAGTGGTCCTTCTTTTTGCGAAAAAACATAACATAGCGTCTAGTGTGCTCCCCCTAAAATGTTAACTTTAAAAAAAAAAAATTAATCGCTCTAGTGAGAAATTAGATAACACCACCTAGTTTATCCCAGATTTTTCTGCTAATTTTTTTATGAAAGTGTGATTTTTTGCCATTTTTCGAAGTGGACACATCCTGAAAACGTGAAATTTCTGTGTGCTCCCACTAGAAATCATTGAAAACTAATTGAAAATCAAAATTTCTTTTTTTTTTTAAAGTGTGTAGAATGGAGTCTAGTTTCTAAAAATGTAATTTTTTTCAAAATTCGATGAACGAGACAAAATCTAAGCCCAAATGAATACACGTTAGTTTTTGACAAAAATGGACATACTTAGAAAAGAAAATAAAAATGAAAAGCTGAACATAATGAGAATTCAAAATAAATTACATCGTTAGATAGCTATCAGAGAAATCTACAATATCATGTCGTCTGATTTTATCATTATTGAACCACGTGCAAACCTGACGGAGAGCACACAAGAAAAAATGTTAATTTTTTCTATGTTTGTTGGAAAACATGTCTCAGGCCTGCTTGAATCCTCCAAGCCTTTGGGTTAGAACTCCATGGCAAATCCAAGCTTTAGGCTTGGTAAACTTCAATTTAATTAAAGGGGTGCACACACTATAGGGCACACGCCCTATACTCACTATAGGGCGTACGCCCTTTATTAGACACAAAATAGAAAAATGAGAGAGAGAGAGAGAGAGAGAGAGAGAGAGAGAGAGAGAGAGAGAGAGAGAGAGTGTATACAAA
>MU224039.1:947779-960153 GCA_018584345.1 Thuja plicata | reverse complement strand
GGTGTCCCTTCCAAGAGTTTTTTGAGATCATCTATTGTTGTTGTACTTCATTGTTTTTTAACTACAATGTGAGATCTTTTCATGAGGACTTGGAAGATGTCATGTGAGTTTTTGCAGCAGGTTGGTTACAGTTTGCAGATCATCTCAAGTTATTATCACACCTTTTGTATGCAAAATTGGTAGATTTGAATCAACTTTTAGTTGACATTGCTCATGCAACATGCGGATTGCTCTATAATGGTCTTCTAGGTTTTTGTACATCAGGTTTTTGGTGTGTTTTGTTGGAAGATGATATTTTTTACATGGTGATTTGTTGTATGGGCTGGTTATGTGGACATAAATCCACTAATGTTGTATGGTTAGTTGGATGGGATTAGCAATTAGTTGTGGTTGCTATTCCAGCTATGGTGGTTGTCTATTGACAATTTATTACCATGGGATTTGGTAAGGGAAAGCAGAATTTAAGTGAGAGGTTGTCTTGATGAGAGGTTTTCCTGCTGCTGTCCATATCCTTTTACCACTAATCTAGCCTGATAACGAACCTTTCCGCCATCTTCTTCCTTTAATTTATAAACCCATTTATTCTTGAGAGCTTGTCTATTTGGTGGCAAAGGGACCAAGTCCCAAGTCTGATTCATTTCCAATGAATCCATTTCCTCTCTCATGGCATCTTTCCATTTCTATGAATTTGAATCTCTGCAAGCAACTTTGTAATTTGCAGGCTCCAATTGATCAAACACAAGTAAAGATGGTTCTGACTCCTCTGTAAACAATAACTCATAATCAGAAAACTTCGCTGGAGGTCTTCTTTGGCGAGATGATCTTCTGAGTCCCTGATCAATTTCAGAATTCTGAGGATTACTATTTTCCTCATAACCATGCTGAACTTCTTTGGAGTATATAATTCATGAGGGCTGCCTATTGAATATGGGACAGAATGTTTGCTCTTTTTAAGTGAGCTAGAAATAGTGTCAACATCTTTGTTTTCGGCCTCCTTATGATGCTGCCAATTTTCTCCTCTGTCATCAAAAACAGGGACACGGTCTTCCAGCGAATGAGACAGAGTATGTTGTTGACGGGCGACATCCAAATGAGTGGAGTGGGAATGTCCAAACTCCATAGTGGCAGCTGTTGCATCAAAATTGGTTCCCGTCGATGACTGTCCACTTGCTGGAGATGATTCAAGAAAGCTTCCTGTTCTTTCAGAATCCAATGACATATCATGATTTCATGTGCTAGCTAACCTGTCACAAGTTTTTGTTTCTTTATCCATCAAAACAGAGGAAACAAAGTGCACTGTCTTTGGGAGATCTGACTCTCCAATGTGAACATTTCTCACAAGGTCATCATGGTTGCTAGCTGCCCTATCTTGATGGCTTAAAGACATGTCATGTTTTCCAGCTACCATGCTGTGTTGGGGCCAAGAGATGTTCGATGGGCTAAGAGTGGCATGGGGTTGTGGTGTAAGTGACGTTTGATGGCCATGCTAAAGAGAAGAGGGACCCGTGTTTCCCCTGTTTGCTGAATTCCCAATGTGGCCACTTGAACCATTTTGTGCATTTCCTCCATTTAGCGTTGGAGGATTGGACACATCATTCCCTTCATTTAGCGTAGAAGGTGACCTCTGCCAGCCGGGCTGTGGGCTGAATGTCACATGCGGACTCATTGTAACAGACGTTTGTTGTTCACGTAAGTTAGAGGGTTCACTATAACCTGTGTTTGTCCAAGGTGCAGAGTGTGAACCATTCAGAATAAAGAATGTCTGTGTATCATGCTCATTAAACAAAGTATTTTCATCTTCATATTGATTTTGAAAAGCTAGAAATTTCTTCTCATTGAAGACTACATCTCTGCTCCGGATGATTTTTCGCTCCAATGGATCCCAAATACAGAACCCATACTGATCTTAACCATAGCCCATGAAGATGCCCCTTTGTGATTTAAAATCCAGCTTGGTTCTCTTCTCTTTCGGCACATGAACAAAAGCTTCACACCGAAACACCCGAATGTGAGAATATGAGATTCTTTTTCCCAACCATTCCTCCTCCAGAATGCCAAAATCTAGTCGTGATGAAGGATTTTGATTAATGAGATACACCACTATATTACATGCCTCAGCCCAAAATTCTTTACTCAATCCGGCATTAGAGAGCATGCATCGAGCTCTCTCAAGAATAGTTCTGTTCAACCTTTCCGATGCTCCATTTTCTTGTGGAGTAAATGGAACAACCTTGATTTGACGGATACCTTTATCCGCACAATAAGAATGAAATTTTGAGGAGCAGAATTCTCCTCCATTATCACTTTTTAGACACTTAATCTTGTGTCTTCTTTGATTCTCAACAAGAGATTTAAAAACTTTAAATTTAGAGAAAACTTCAGATTTCCTAGAGAGTATATAAATCCAAACTTTTCTTGTACAGTCATCTAGAAAAGTAACAAAATAATTAGCCCCACCAAAGGAAGTTACCTCAGTGGGTCCAAAGACATCCATGTGAACAAGCTCTGAAGGTGTGCCCTTTTTCTCACTATCGGTCTTCAAGAAGCTGACCCGCTTCTGTTTTCCATAGAGACAATGTTCGCAGAATTCTATATCAATAGATTTCAGCTCCGAGAGTTGATCTCTTTTCAGCATTACATCGAGTCCTTTCCGACTCATGTGCCCGAGCCTTTGATGCCAAAGCTCAGAGTTGCTGTCCACTGATGTCATGACAGCTCCCACTTTATCATTACTTTCTAGAATATATCAACTCCCAACTTTATCTCCTTTTGCTACTGTCAAAGACCCCTTTGTTATCTTCCATGTATCCGGATTGAAGAATGTATGGCAGCCTTGAGTATGAAGTTGAGAAACAGAAATCAGATTACTCTTTAATTTTGGAATCCGTCGAACATCCTTTAAAAGCCATTGTCCTCCTCCATGTGATGGCAATAAAATATCACCCTTTCCAATAATGTCACAAGCATTATTGTTACCCAAGAAGACTCTCTTGAAATTACCTTCTTGGTAATTTGTGAACAACTCCGTGCGAGAGGAAGCATGGAAGGATGCACGGGAATCAAGTACCCATGATTCTAAAGTAGTATCACTTGCGGAAAGAACTAGAATCCCAAAATCATCCTTCTCATAAGCAATATTTGCTTGGCTGGCCCGCACCTTATCTTGTACCTTTTTGTAAGAACGACAATTTTTCTTTGAGTGGCCTGGTTTGCCACAAAACCAGCAATCCCCTTTGCTTTCTTTTGAATCTGTCCCTTTTGCAGACTTCGATCTCCCTCTATTGTTGGAGTTTCTACCTCTTTGATAGCTCCTTCCTCTATTGTCGATGCTCACTGTCGTTAAGGCTTCACCAGACAAAGGAACATCACTCTTTCTTCTCATGTCTTCACCGAGAAGAGTAGCTGCAACTTCATAAAAAACTAACTTTTTCTTGCTAGGAGATGATGTGCTTATCGCTGTTACAACTCCATCCCAGCTTGCTGGAAGAGAACATAGCAATAAGACAGCTTTGTTTTCATCGCTTGGTGGCATGCCTATTGAATTTGCTTTGCTGAGAAGAGTATTAAATTCGTTGAGGTCATTTGCCATGTTGCCACCATCCTTCATTTTTAGACTGTAGAGTTTCTTCATGATGAAAACCTTGTTTGTAGCGGACGCCATTGCATAAGTAGTTTTCAGCTTATCCCAAACTGCCTTTGTTGTTGTTTCTTCTGTAACATTGAACAACACATTTTCAGACAGCGAAAGAAGAATTGTCGCTCTTGCCTTCCTGTCCATTGTTTTCCAATCCTCATCAGACATCGTGTCTAGTTGCTTCCATTTCCCCTCTATACCAAGTGCTAGATCTTGCTTAATTAATAGCGACTACATTTGCACCTTCCACAGGACAAAATTCTTGCCTGTAAACTTCTGCACTTTGAGCTCCTCCATAATCCTAGAATTTCAATCCTGAATTCTGAACAACAACACCTTGCTCTGATACCAATTGTAAAAGTTAGAGAGCAGCAAAATACGCAAACAAGAATGCAAAAACAGAGTACACCGATTTATCATGGTTCAGCCAATAATGCCTACGTCCACATTGAGCAGGAGAATATCTTATTGATTCAAAAGTCTATTACAAGTTACAGCAAATGACATTAAATAAAGAGCTCCAAAGAGACTCTTGAGAAGCCACCGAAGAAGTCGAAGAGACAAAGTCTCTTGGAGGGAAAGCAGGGACGGTTGGGCTTCATATCCCCAACAGATTGGATATTTCTTTAAACGTTTAGGCTTGAAGCATTTAGGAGTTGCACTGTTTCTAAGATGCCGTTTACTTCCTTTTTGAATGTTCTCCTGTTGCCATGATCAAAGAGGAGTAGAACAGACAGGGCCTTCGCTGATGCTTCCTGCTCATCTTCAGAGCTATTCTCAGCTTCAATCATTTTCACTAGTGGAGGAATGCAACCAGCTTCTCCAATTGCCTTTCTACTTTCCATTGAAGTAGCAAACTCATAAATAGCTACAGCTGCGATTTGTTTCACATTTGGAACTTTAACACATTTTAAAGCACTTACAAGCTTGGGAATAAATCCAGAAGCAATCAGCAGATCAGAATTTCCTCTGTACCATGAAATATTTTTCAGTGCTCCAATTGCAATTTGTTGGGCTCTAGGTGTTGAATCTCCATCCCAGAAGAACATCAGAGCATGAATTCCACCGTATTCAGCTATCAATGCCCTTAGCTTATCATCAGTAGATGCCAAATTTCTTAAACAATCAGCTGCGTGTTGTTGTGCAAGGGTTGTGCCTGAAGTAGTTAGCCTTATTAAGGCAGGTATGGAATTTCACTGAAGAAAATGTTGTCTCAAGTCTTCGACATTTGCAAGGTTTGCGAGAGTCCATACAGCAGCTGTTTGGGATGAAGGAGTTCCAAATCGACAAACATCAACCAGAGCTGACATGCCATAGATTGTTCCTATTGATCTCGCAATTTTAGGCGTGGAAGTTAAAGCTTGAAGAGCTAGTGAAGCTTTTTCTATTGCAACTGATTCCCCTATCCTAAAAAGCCTTACCAAATGAGGCAGAGCCCCTTCTCTAACAAGCAAATGTTCAAAGCTGTCAGCTTGTGCAAGCCTGCAGACAGCAGCTGAAGCTTTCTCTTGGATTTCAGTTAACTCAGAGTTCAATAAACGAGATATTACAGGTGCACTGTTATGGCCTGCAACAATATAGACATTTAGATCATCTTGTTGCATCAAAAATAATAAAGAATCCAAAGCCCTTTGTTTGGCCTCTATATTTCCGAATTGTATAAGCCCTAGAAGTTCTCTGCTAGTGCAGCATGTTGCAGAATCTCGCATAACTTCACTTTTCATCAGAGATTTGCAGTGTTGAAGGTGCTGGTTCAGTTTTATGGTTAAACAATTCAGATTACTTTGCATTTGCAGCTTTCCAATGCCGAGCTCTACATCAACACACATTTCAATAAGATCCCGTGTTTCATGCAGTGTATTTGAAATGGCCATTAGAACATGTGTGTATATTGTGGTTATAACAGAATCTGGAAGACTTGCAATATATGCAAATTCTTCCATAAGAAGCTGCAATTAGTTCATAATAATATTCCACTTTCCTCTGAAGGTTTTAACCAAAACAATTTCTGCTATAACAGTCGATAGAAGATGCTGAGACTCTTTCCAACAATTATCTTTAAAGGTTAATTCGATAGAATGATGATATTTTATTGCACATGAAAATGTACATATTAAGTCTTTTTTATAAAGGCAAGGTGAATATGCTACCAAGTGTCTTAATCTTAAGCAATGCATAAATTTTCACCTACATAATGTAGAAAAGTGATAGTGTGATAAGACCATTAAAGGTGGAAGATTCACTTGAGGTGGCTATGTGATAACATGATATAACCACCAAAAGTGGAGATGCTTCTAAAGTGTAATGTGATCACTAAGTAGTCTAAGTGATATGTGTAATAAGGACCTAGGTGAGGTTATAACTAGGTACACCACATTAATTTTATCAACACTCTCTTAGACCCAAACAAAAGAAGGACAATATATAGATACTTACAGTTTGAGTTGGCTTCTCGACAAAGCCAAAAAAAAGGTGTACATCCATATCCATGTGGTACATTGTTCCAACACTTCTAAGCATGCAATTGACATTGTCCAATATTGTCTAACCCATTCTACTTGTGTGCAAAATTGAGAAATTTATTTTTCTAAAAACATATGCTTGTGCACATCTAATAGTTGTCATAGAATTTATAATAAGTAACGACACTTATAATTGTAAGAAAATCTATCATAGCTAATTATAAATAGTTGATTTTCTTTCAAACCATCATAAGCCAACTTGGGCACCCATATTCTTCATGCAAGATTGATTTCTAACACTTGTCCAACCTATCAGAGGAATGTGTCATAGCATATCATAAGAATCTATTATACAATAATACTTGTACATAAATTTTCTAGGTGTTGACACATGATGAAATATCATTACCAAATGGGAAGCCTATTTTCTTGTTTAGGGAAAAAGCACATTGTTGTCATCTTCCATTTGACCTTTTAGCATGAGGACAACTCACCATACCATGTCACACTACATAACAAAATATATGATGAGAAGTTTTTAACAATTTAAACATCAAATAATTAAATAAATAAATACAATGTTAGGAATAACTAATGTTGAGACATTTTAATTGTCAACATATTCAGCCTTTGTATCTTCACAGTTCAAATACATCAACATGATTTAGAGTTCACATAGACTGATATCTCTTATACGTAAAAGGTTATTTAAGTACTATATTTGTTTTTATATTCTACTTTAGAAAAACAATAAAATGATAAAAAAATGGATATAAATATCATTTTCCCTTATGTTATTAAAACACTTGATATTAAAACAATAAATCAAAAAGAGATGATCTCAGTTTCTCTCATTGTGGGAAATCAAGAGTTGGCCTTTTTTCTCCACCTACCAATTATTGACCTCCCTAACGTCCTGGAATAGGTGCTGCAGCAAAGCCGGATGGAACTATAATGCTGTTGCGATATATTAAAATACTTGATATCTATCTCAACTTATTTATTTAAATGTTTATCAAAATAATTATGTAGTATAGTAGATTTCCTCTTACAATCATATGTACACACACCTTTGAATAAAAAAGATATCACAAATGGGAGAATGAAGGGAAAGCACATTCCAAAATATCAACCTAACGGCTTACAATATATATTGAAGAAATTACTAATGGAAAGAAAATCAGGATCATAATGATCTGAGTTCTTCAAATTTCAATTACATCAAGAACTAATTGTTCCCCTAGTGGTTGATCGTTGCAGCTTAGGACTAATCTTCACTCCATCAATGATAATGCCATTCTTAGGAAAGTAGTCATCTGTGTTTGTCATACAGACTTCAATATCTTTTGTCTCAGTACTGCTGTCATCCTCCTTCAAAAAGAAGTTGCCCACAACAAACTCCATCCATCCTTTTTCGCCAGTTATCACCGGAGTCATCTTATGTCCATCCAGCTCAATTAATTTGTCTAGATCGTCCAAGAATCTAGCTGATTTTATCAACTCCCCCTCGATCGTTTTAAGTGAAAATGTGAATGGTGATCGGTGAGATTGCGATTCCCCTTTGGTTTTATCTATGTTAAGAACAAACGCCACGCTGTACTCCGTGTTGGGAGTCAAGAGAGTGCAGTCGATCTTTTGAGTCACTTCAAACCACCACACCTGTTTTAGCTCTGCAACTTCGTCGAATCTGCACCATTTGAACAATACATATCATTATTTGTTATGACCGAACAATACAGCTAGAAGCCAAAGACCAAAAGCAAACAGCTGCCAATATTGCTCAATATTTGAAACGTATTTTTTTCTGATAGGTGGGAGATTTAAAAAAAAAAAAACAGTGAATCAAAATTGTGAAATTGCTATTAAGGTTTAATTGTGTAGTTTTTTTGATTCAAATTTATTGCTCGCAATTCACAAGATGGAAGTCCGAAAGGACGGGGCTGTGCGGTGTGCTGGGCACTCACAGTTGTGGTGTAGGATTCCGTCATGGACAGATCCGAGGTGTAAACTTGGGACTGCGGAGTGTTTGAAGCTCACTCTCAGTTGTTGCATAGGATCTCGCATGGTGCGGATATGAGGTGTAAGGGTGGAGTGTAAGTGTCGGAGTGCATCAAGGGCGGCTAGGGTGGCCAACCTCCCTCAAGAGGGACGAAGCAGAGTAGTCCTTCCCTCTTGTCTTGTAGTAAGACTTAAGGTGACATATGGATAGAGGTGAAATGGAGTAGCCTTGCATTATCAAAAGGTGGTGAGGTTTATTGGTGGATGCATACTTGTGGTCCCTATTTCGGTGAAGTGGAGTAGCTGAGCCAATGTTGGGGATGACTCCAAGGGAGTTGTCTATGACCCGAAAGCTGGGGAAGAAGCATACCTAGTCCTGAGGTGGGAGGAAATTGCACAATGGGTTGTCCAAGTAGGAGAGTTGGAGCTTGTGTTGGGCAGGTGATGCGTGTGAGTGATGAGGAGCCAAATATCCATGCATGGTGGATCTAAGGGGCATTGCATTGGGTGCACATCCAGGTTACCTGAAAGGTTGGATTAGCATTGGGATTCGGTATCTCAAGGGCCTATGACTGGGGTCCAGGATGACAGATGGGATATGGCATTCCAGAGGAGTGCTCAAGGTGAGCCAAGCCATGAGGCAGATTCATAAGGTTGATCAAAGGTAATGTGGTGCATGGCAAAAATGGTGAGATAGTTCATAGGCAAGGTACTATGGTGGTACAGTCGAGTTGGAAAGTGAGTAGAGCGACCAAGGGATTAGGATGGATCATGGAATAAGGGCGTGGAGCTCAAGTAGGTATGCATTACACAAGGAATCCATGGAGCTGAGATTGCAAGGGTGCATTAGTTGGTTTTAATGCAATGGATGCATGAGTAACAGGGTTCACCAATAGTATCATGTAGATAGAGACCGGGGGCCAAGGCAATCGGTGCTCAGTGTTTGGATTAAAACCTAGCTATGGTGGTTAGCTGTCCCATAGGGGACAAATTAGTGCTTCAAGGTCTATGGTGGACTGGGGGAGCCCAACATGGGACACTAGTGCTTCGGTAGTACTGAGCATGCTTCGGTAGCATGCAAGGAAGGACAAGAAGACTCAATGTGTTCGGAGGTGCTTTGGTAGTATGCATAGCAAGCAGGAAGACTCAATGGTCCAAGTCACTCAGGTGGGATGTAGCGTTGAACAAGGGAGACTCGGGGAGTCCCGATATACTCAGGTAGTGCAGTGTATAGTCCAAGGGCCCAGGGGGCATGCATAGTTGAGCAAAGGGGGAGCTATGATGGTTCCAAGGCATTCAGAGTGCCGCATCGGTGATCAAGAGAACTCAGGGAGTTGAGATCGCAAGGGCTAATGTTAGTAGCTTGGGTCTTATGGGGGACGCCATAGTCAAAAGCATAAGGTGGCTAGTTTAAGAGGGGTTCAATAGGGTTGGACAGGAATAGAGCATTGGGCTCGAGGATGCGTGCATGGAGAACCAAAGGAAGTAGAGCCAAGAAGGTTCAGTGTGGACTTCTATTCCACGGGGTGTATGTTTATGCAGTCAGGTGATGGGCACTAGATGTTTGGGGTAAGGCATAGTCTGGGAGCAAGAAATGGACTTGTTTGCAATGTGAGTCACAAGTAAGGCTTGCCAGTGCCGCGCGAGATTGGAACCCTTAGGGAGAGGCTCATCCTGAGCATGACCTAAATATAGCCCTATGACAGTACAAGAACCCATCTCTCATGAGAATGAATGGAACAGTTAACAATCATTGCATCTAGGTGATGCTCATATAGGTGAAGCACCCTGACTTCCTGGAGGTGTCCATCCCAGTAGTACTCTAGCTCAAGTGCAGTTAACCTTATGGTTAAGTAAATAACCTTGTGGTTAAGCGTGCTTGAGCTGGAGAAGTACTGGGATGGGTGACCTCCCAAGAAGCTCCGCTTCACCTCTGTGAGCATCGCCTAGATGCAATAAGTGCTAAGTATTCCATTCATTTTCATGAGAAATGAGTTCTTGTGAACCAATACTCATGAAATATGGATCAATGAATTTGACTCAAAAAAATATACACAATTGAATCTGATAGCAATATCTGAACACACTTTTTTTTTAATTCATTATAGATAAAGAGCAACTATAGACTTAATGTACGTAAATCAAAAGAAGAAACTTAAGAAATAAAAACCTGGATAAGTTGAACAATAAATGTCACTCTTTTGGTACGATATAAAATAGTAACCTGGATTCTTCGTTTGACACCCACGACCAGTACCGATTGTCAGCACCCCAAGTGATGTCTAATGCTCTTGCAGACAACATGTACGCCAATTTGCCCGTAGATTCATCCAGCCAAATTCTCTTCATTTTTGACAGATACCCAAGATATATGAGGTTGTTAAGAACATAGAAGGAAGAAGTAAAAACATTAGATTATTTTATGCGTTATACCTGGGTTCCTCCTTCTATAAGAAGTGAATCGCAGAACTTGTGATAGACCTCCTCCTTTGATTTATAACTCACTAAGGAATCGGCCTTGGCAAGGATTTCATTGTAATTTTTGGGAAGCTTCTTCTCCCACTCTATATCTCCACTCTCTTTCCCCGCCCGTCCTGGACAACAACTCCCCATATTCGATTAGGAGTTTCAGAATTGCTTGCATAACTACAACACGATAGGCGTTGGAATATATAATTAAGAATGCGTAGAAACTACGCTTGTGTTTTGGTAGCGTGGAAGACAGCGCGGAAAAGGCTTTATTCCAGAGAAAATGTGTGGAGATTGCAAATTATTCGACGTGACAAAAGTATTTGCTTCATAGATTTTGAGACCTTATGCGGTGGAATAAAAATCAAACCACAAAGCTACGGAGATCAAAGTAGAGTATTCGTAAAGACACAGAAATTATGTATTTTTAATTTATATTAGAATAGAGAAAATATTACATATTAATTATAAAAAAAATTGGAGTTACATTTTCAGATCTAGTGTATGCATCTCGTAGATTGTAATGTACAATTTCTTCTTTTCTATCTTGTTCTTCTCCACACTTCTATTACTTTTCTTTCTTTTAATTTGCTAAATGTTTTCTTTCTTTCTTTTCTATTGTTTCTCTTTTAAATTTAAATTTATCAATTATAATAAATTTCTTTCAAAAAGATTTTAGTTTTTTTTTTTTCTAAAGATGTAGATAATTATAAAATAAATTTTCTATAATGTGTTCATATGCTTTCATAATATAATATTGAAAAGATGTAGATAATTATAAAATAAATTTTCTATAATATGTTCATATGATTTCATAATATAAAATTAAAAAAAAAAACTCATGATATAAAATTGAAAACAAAATGCACTTTACAATTCATTTACATAATTTATCTCATCATGAGGAGTACTAGAATAATTGAGATCAAAAGGTGTATTATATCAATAATTTATAATGGTATATAGAGTACTCAAGTCTTCGGCTGCCACAAACTCTCTTTCATCTGGCATATTTTTCTGCCCAAACATGAAGCTTAAGCTCTATCGTTTCTCTTCAAATAAAGAGCCCCTGACCTTGTGCAAAGTACCTAGGAATATGAAATTGTCAGCGATATGGAATCTAGGGTCGCATGATGCATCTAACATATATTTCACATATAGGATATTCTATGTCCTAAAAATATGATATGGTAGAGAGTGGAATGCAAATAATCATTTAATATCAAAATGATTATCAAAAGTTTTGTTCAAAGTATCTTTTAGTCAACTATCGACATAGACATCTAGAATAGAGACCTACCTTTCTCTATTTACTTATATTCAACACTCATCCATAAATCAATGTCATAAGTCATTTTGCATTTAAGTTACAATTTAATTGAATGAATAAAAGTTTTCTTGTCTTGATAAGCATTAAAAAATATGATTATGTTTATGGTCGTATGATTTGTTCAAGCTTATCTCACCTAGTTGTTTCAAGCATTTGATCCTCAAACAATTCATTCAATATTAAGTATAATTAAATAATATTACACCAATAAATGACAATTAAAAAGAAACTGGATATGATTTCCAATTGACCATAATAATTTAGATTTATTGAGAGAATACACCTTTCTTCCTCTTAACTAGTAAAGAGAAGAAAAAAGGAAATCTAAGCTCAACATTAAGTAGGTAAAGACTTTATTCTTTTTGCAACAATAAATATCAAGGATGTCATTAACAGATAAAGTCAAACATTTTAGTCTTTCCACACAAATTAATCTTAAGAAATAAGAAGATACAACATATATGTTTCACTCTTATATATA
>MU224039.1:924214-947729 GCA_018584345.1 Thuja plicata | reverse complement strand
TATATATATATATATATATATTCAAAAGACTAAATAAATATCATAAATCTATGTTTAATTTAAAGAGATTTGATGATAATTTTTTGGGGCTAACAACAATGAAACAAAAGGATTTAAACCTTACACTAGCAAATTCAATGCAAGGTCAAGTCAATGTTAAGAAACTAAGGGAGTGATCTTAGGTATCATAATTTTATGATAAATTTTTTCATAGAATAACTCAACGTGTAATACCCTTCTAACCTTGACCTGTCTTTGACATTATTTATTAGACATAGGGAATGATGTTGGATCCTTTATGTCTCTTTTGCTATTGATGTAAGTATGGGTCTGCATTAGGTGCTGATATTGAGATGCTTTTCTGGTCCATTTTATTAGTTGTAATAAACTTCATAATCTATGATTAGATGATGATAAGTATATTAATACATTTAGGTATATTGATTTTAGTTACTTCCTTCGTACATGTATTCATCTCTACTTATGTGCTAATGATATTTCAAGATCTCGATGTTATATGTTAAGATGGTTACCTAATAGATCTATGTGATTTCTATGTGTGTACTCCTCAATAACTATGATTACTTCTAGATAAACTAGTTACAATGACTAAAGATCTTAGGGTTGGTTTTGAAACTTTGATATTCACGTTCTGATTAATATATGAATACTATTTGTGTCCTCGTTACTTAATAATAATATGATTTCAAGATCTCCTTAATAATTGATTTTTGGACTACCCCATGAGCATATTAATATTTATGTATTCATCCATTTTAAATATGATTATATTTTAACCCTTACTTTGTTTACCTTACTCATGGTGCTCTGGATATATTTTATTGGATGCCTACATGTATGTGTTTGTTGATGTCTATGATCTGCCCCTAAGACTAGGGATGAAGTCATAGTTACTCACCTAGTGATGTCCACATGATGTTTCGATCCCTGTCATTGTATCTATTATCTTCTATATATGCATATGTACACTTGTGCTATGATGCAGGCTTGCATGTATTGGGCATTGACTTCACTTGGCTTCATAGGTCTAAGTGCGCCCTTAAAATTCTCAATGGTTTTTATTTACTAGAGATAGTGCCAAGGCCCTTGTGCGAGTCCTCCCATGTCATTGTTTCAATCAAGAACCAATGAGGCTCCTGCATAGTCGGTTAGATTGTTAGGATGGCTAACCTGGTTCATGTATCCTGTATCAGCACTGTTGTGGATAGTGCCTTCATGGTGCTTTGTATTCATATGGTCTTATAATTTGATTATTTATTTCATTGATTTAAATATCCTTCATGGGATGTTCTTGTGTGACCTTTGCTATGCTTCTTTTAAGGGAGCTATGCTTGGTCAGGTGGTTGGCTTGAATTGCCTTATTGATTATATAACTATGGTTCTATATAGTCTTATTTATTGTTTTCAATATGTAAATACATTTTTGAGGAGATAAGGTATGATAATAAAAATTAATACTATCAATTAATAAATAACTTATGAAGGGAAATATGAAGTTAAAATAATTAAAAAATAAAACATTATTAGGAGGGAGTTATATTATACCATTGGTTTGATAAACCAAATATTATCTAATTTCAGTTGGGAATTTGTTTATTCTCATTCAAACCCTCCTGAAGGAATAAATATGGAAATAAATTTCATTCTTGGGGAGGAGCTTCCTAGGGAGAGAGGTATACACAAAGAGGACTGGAAGAAAATTATAGAGAGATAGAGGCTATATTTGTAGGTTTGAGTGGCATTTATAGATTTAGGAAGAGAGTTATAATATAAACAATATTTGTAAGAGAATCTAAGAATTTGGAGGAGGGAGAGAGTTGTTTTATTGTCGTGAAGCCTTCTGATCTCATTTGCATTGGTTGGAGTCTTTTGTTGCAGTATATTACTGTTGGGTTGGACAACTTTCTGGATTGTTTGGATCATCCTTGGCTTCATCCACTAAGGTTCTCCGAATGACTCCAAGTAGGATTCAAGCATAGAAAGAGACCTTTCTTTAATAATGTGTATAGTTTGTGTGTGTGTGTTGGAGGGGGTGTGTTGTAGTTGATATTATTCTCTGAAAGTGTGGTCTCTATAAATATAAAATGAATGGATTATAATATTTATTTGTGTATTCTATGGTCATAGTATTCTTATCAAACATTGACTACCTTCTAGAATAAGTTTATATGTGTTTTGAATGATTCTAAGATGTTTTTCTATCATTTCTCCATATAGACCTATTTCTGTTCATAGATAATTTATCACACCGATCTCATGCTTTGGGTTTTTTTATTGAGGTTATTATAAGGGAATAAAAGAGGTCTCAAATGGGCCTTCTTCATATTCTACTTTGAGTGCCCTAATTCTGTCCATATTTGGCCATAAAGTCAAGCTAGAATGATTATTTTTTTACAACATTGCCAGTCAAGTCCATTGAATTAGTGCTATAAGTGCATTCGTTTAGTGTTGTAAGTGCATATATTTACTTGAAAGTTCATTTATTCACCCTTTAAGTGTGTTGATATATCTTGTAAGTAAATTTCTTCAGTTTGTGAGTGCATACCTTCCCTAGATGGTCATAAATTAGGTCATAATGATGTTTTAGGGTTTTGTGATGACGCCAAAGGAATTTGGGAAATATTTAATAATGATTTTGATCTTTGATTACACTAATTGATCAAATGTGATCATATTTGATTCTTTTTTATGCTTCCTTATGTTGCAAGGTGTGCACCCTTGGTCTCGGTTAGGCCATGCAACAGTTGGTGACAAGGGTTTAATAGCTTCCTATGGATTCTATAAGTCTAGTGGTTGTATCGGGCATTAGCAGTTAAAGATTTTGGTGCAATGACAACCACCCAATCTAACAATTGGTATCAGAGATAACGTCACAGGTTCCAACCCCATGCATATCTGGAGGGTGGGATTGTTGCAAGGTGTGCGCCCTTGGTCTTGGTCAGGCCTTGCAGCAATTAATGCCAAGGTTTTAACAACCTCCTGTGGATTCTATAAGTCTAGTGGTTGTATTGGGCATTAACAGTTTGATCTTTTGGTTCAATGAAAACCACCCAATCCAACACCTTATGTATTTTGAATCCGTCTGAATGCATGTATGGGGTTTAGGGTTGTCTGATAGATTAGGGGCAAAAAATGGTTTCCTAAACCTGAAAATATAATACTATGATATTCTTATGGGAATTATGGCATGTTTCATGATGTGATGTTATTCATTTATGCTTTTAAATATTTTCTGTTATGGGTAAAGAACCTAGGTACAATAGGTGAGTGGCTCTCAATGGGGGTCGGGGACCTAAGTGGCTGCCAGGATAACTCATTGATGAGTTGTTTAATCAAGTGATAACCTAAATAAATAAACTTGGTATAGCGTGATTACACATTAAAATGATTAATTTATGCCTTTCCCATGCCACTAGTGCTAGTACAGACTAGGGATGGGAGTAGGAGAAGGTACCTTTGTGATGGCATAATCGAACAACCTTATCTTCATGAAAGGTGTTCAGTTCTACATATGCCTAATTGAGGGTCGAGGACTAGAGTTGACTACCAGGATTACCTAAGGGGTGAGGGCTATGTAATGAAACTCACCTAATTGTAGCCTAGACTCTTTACATGTTTCATTGACTTGCCTCTGGTAGTCCTATTCTGGCTTGATGTTTACTTGAGTTTTCATGTTATGTTCTGGCAAGGGTTTTACCACCTTGTTTAAGTCCCTGGTTATTTATGCTTGTATGGGCCTTGGTTTCTATCTCCTAGCTCATGGGAGAGGGCCTACGGGTTACATGTGGTTGGGTGATTACTCATTTTTTATCAAGGTACTATTCGTGGTTGCGTGGATGGGACTTGTATTTATTCCTTATAGATTTACAGCTTGTACCTTGCATAATGATGAGATGTGTTATTATATATCCACTTATATAGTTGCATACTCCTAGAATGATTTTTTATGTAACGTACTGATATATTTTGGCATTTGTATGTAATATTGATGTATTTCATTAAAGGAAATGTAAAGGGGTAGATCTAGGTGAAAGAAAGGGAAACTGATTATGTTAAGTCATATTTTATAATGTGACAAAAGAAAATTTTATTTATGTCGATTGTAAATGTTGAGCTACTTATGTGTCTTATTACTCTTGTAAGAAGTTAAGGTAAGCAAATATGAGAAAATGTGTGTATCATGTTGTTAAGGTCTCTATCTTATTAAATAAAGTACATTTTCATAAAATTAATTCTTATTAATCAATCATATTGTTAGATGCCTTGTTCTTGGTTAATTAATATGGTAATGGTTTCATGACTAAAGCTATGGTATCTATGTTTCATGTTCATATGTATGCATATGTAATTAACACTTTAGTAGTATTAAACTAATAACTCTCTTAGATGACTTTCATCATGTATGGTAGATACGAATGATGTATCATTATTGTGTGAGGTGTTTATGAGTATAAATATACTTATACCAAGATGGATATATGAGATATTTTAGGATATTCTTTAAAGGAAATAATGAAGGATATTAATATGTATATTACTTGACATAAATTTGATTATCCATTATGGAGTGGGATATGATAGACAATCATGTAACTATTAGACTAGACTTGATCACTTGAAAGAGTTTCTGAGTATGAGGCTAATGGTATGAAAGGTTACTTTTGAATGCACTCTTAATAAGGGAATTGAAAATGATGATTAAAGTTATGTCCATTTGATGAATGTCATTGATTAAGAGGGAAAATAAAGTGTTAGTGAAAGATATATTGATTTTCTTAAATGCTTTATGTTATAGATGTTGAAGAAAGAAATATCTTAGGATCATATGTGTTGGAACTTTAAAATGAAACTAATGGATGATATGTTATTTATCATATTGCATTTTGATGAATAGTTAGTTATGTTGGAGTTTTTGCTTCTAGTAGTGAGGTTAGGGAATCCTGAGAGGATTTATGCTAAGAAAATTTATGATTGCACTCATGAAATGTTCTTTAGGAAATGTATTGTTACTTCCATTCTCAACTCGTGTACTTGTGGATGAATAAGAAAATACTGTTGTTAATATTATAAAGCATTGAGAGGGGGGGGGGGGGGGGGGAANGGGGGCGTGAATCAGGGCAACCACAGATCTAAAAAATATTTTCATCAACTTCCAAAGTAACCAAAATGCAAAGATGAATTTAACATAAAGCATAAAAAAACATTAATCCATGAAATCAACACAATGAAACCAATATTTTATCATGGAAACCCTTAATAGAGGGAAAACCCAATGTGGGAATTATCACCCTCAATAAGTCTTTCCTTGTTAGGAGCATTACATATTATTGCTAAGGGTGTACCCAGTTAAGAGTATCTATAACCAAGTTAAAGGTTATTACAAAGTCTTGTTAGGAACTATGCTTTTAAGGGATTTAAAAATCCTTCTGAGAGTTACCCTATTAAAGGATTTGGTCTTTAGAGCTGTTAGGATCATGCTTACCCTGTTAGGAGTAACCTTGTTAAACGATTTTGAATGCAAGCATGTTAGAGCTTGCCTTTTGTAAGTAAACTCAAAGAATGACTTGATGATGACACATTTTACATGACATATCCACTTCAGTACTGCTCACTATGCTGATATGATCATACAAACTTCCTCTTCAACCACTACAATCATCACATCAACAACAAATCTCAACAACAAAAATTTTTTCCTTTAATTCAGTCTCTTATAAAAACATTTAGGTCAGTTGAACAACTCTAAAATGTGTTACCTGAGTCAGCCTCCAAATTACTTAAAATAGTGTGAGTGAGCGTGCCAAGATAGGAAATTGTTGTTAGGAATAACAATCCAAAAGTACATGTATTGTGTACATATTCAATAGGAAGTTGGCGGGCTGGAAGGGAGCTCTTCTAAGTCAAGCAGGTAAACTTCAACTTCTGAAAGCTTCTCTGTAGAGTCTCCCCATCTATGCCCTGAGTCTATTTAAAATCCCTGGAAAAATTGCAGATATTATAGAGTTAATTCAAAGAAATTTCCTTTGGTCAGGGGTGGAAGATAGAAAGAGATTGGCTCTTATGGCTTGGGACAAGGTTTGTACCCTGAAGAAGTGGGGAGGGTTGGGGATTTTACCTTTAAGGGTTACTAACCAGGCTCTCCTGGCTAAGCAGATCTGGCGAATCTATGGTGAGAAAAAAGAATGGAATGAAATTATTCACAACAAACATCTCTTCGCCTTCCCTCATATATCAAAATTTATGATGTCTAATGTGAAGGTACAGGGCTCTTTTATTTGGAACTGTATCCAGCAAGCTATGGAGACGACCTTCAAGGGTGCTAAGTGGCTTTTGGGTACTGACAGGAGAATTAAGTTCTGGGATGATTGTTGCATTAAAGAATTTCCTCTAAACTCCACTCCTTCTCTCCAACCTTTTGTTGATATATGTATTTATAGATTTGGCCCATGGGCTAAATATTACTAGGAGAACTAGTCCTGGGTTGATCTTTCTAAAGTAGATTTTTTGCTTAAGCCCTTGATGGTGGATCTAAATGTCTCCAAAGTGGAATCTACCATGGAGGATAATATAATTTGGGGAAATCTCCCTTTAGGACTCTTTTCTGTTGCTTCAGTCATTGAGATTTTGTTAAAGCCTTTGAATCCTCTTTCCTTCTGGGCCCAGGTATGGGATAAACATCTAACTCCTAAAATTAACACATTTTATTGGCTGGTTTTGTAGAATAAGATTCTTACCATTGATAATCTCCAAAAAAGAGGCATGATTCTGCCTAACAAATGTTTTCTCTGCAAGAATTCTTAGGAATCAGTTTTCCATATGGCTATTGACAGTCTATACTCTAGAGATGTTTGGTGCCTTAGCTTGCAATGCTAGAAGATTCACTAGGTTTTCTCAAACAATGGAGAATTTTTTCATCCAGTGGAGAAATCTCACGGTTCATGTGGATAGGTTGTTGTTGAACATCATTTCCCCTCATGTCATTTGGAAACTATGGCGTCAATGCAATTATAGAGTGTTTCGTGATACTACCCTACCTCCAGTGGTGATAGCTGAAAATATCAAGAGAAGCATCAAGGAGAATTGTAATGTCTTCAATGGAGTTATGCTAGATTTTAATGGTGGAGTTACATCATGAACCATAGATAAATCCTCATTCCTATGGGAGAATTCCATTTGGCTTTCCCCCTCCTAGCTGGATTAAAGCCAATTTTGACAGTGTGGCGAAGGGGAATCCAGGCCCTGCTGGTTGTGGAGGTATACTTCAGGATGACATGGCCAACTTTCTTGATGCCGTGGCATTGGTGTCCAGACCAACCACATGGTGGAGGTGATGGCTCTCCTTCAAACATTAAAAATAATTAATGAGGAAATGCCCTCGAATGTGTGGATTGAAGGCAATTCAATGAATATATTAAATTACATAAAAGGAATCACTAAGACATCGTGGTCTATCAAGGTTATTATTGATGTGACTTGTATAATCATAAATTCTTTCATGAATGTCATTATATAGCATAACTTCAAGGAAGCAAATTATACTGCGCATGCGCTGGAAAACATCACAGCTAAGACCGAGGGCATCATGAACCTAGCATGGTGGTATTGATTTGACCATTGAGGTGAAGGCCAAGTTGGCATATGATCTGACTCATAGCAAGAGAGAAGATTTGGAAAATCTCACAAAGCTCATATGAAATTATGCATGTCACTAAATGTAGTAAATAGGGTTATGGAAAGGCTTGTCTTTCCTAAGGTTGCTAAGTGCAGACATGCATATACTTGCACTTCAAACAATTTGAATTTGGTTGTTGTACTCTATCTGTGTCTTGTTTCCATCATTGCTATTGAAAGCATGTTCTTGAAAGGTATCATGGGGGATGGGCTAAACCATAAGGAGCCAAAGAACTGTAAGAAATGGAAGAATTATACTGATGTCTCAGATAAAATCAACAAGGGTGGCCTCACAAATTACATGGAGTGCCTTCATGGTTCTAAAGATGCTGCCACAAAATATTTTGTAGAGAGTTGGAAGGATGGTACTATGGTTATCAGAGGAAGGGTTGTCAAGATTACCGAAGACCTAATTGCTGAGGTTAGTGGTTTGAATACCAAGGGCTTGAAGTTATACAGAGACAAGAAGATATCCTAGAAGGCTAGTCAACACTTCCCAAAGGACAAGGCAAAGGCTAAGAGTCTGGTGAAAGATTATGTGGGGTGTTATGATGTTGACTCCATCAAGGAGTTCTGGGCAAAGGTGCCTATGGCTGTTATGGAGTATATCTGTCAGGATGGGAGGTAAAGAAGGGCTCACTCTTACCATTTCATGTTGTTATGTCACTTCCAACATAAGGTGAGGGTTTTGTTTCCTTTCTACCTTTTGCATTCTCTCCATCATATTATTATCAACCATAGGAAAAAAGAGAGCAAGCCCATTCTGCATGAGGGCCTCATTCTTCTTATTGTAAAGCATGTTAATAAAATTGTGGTTAGTAGCCCCCTTATTATCTTGCTGAGAGTCTCTGGCTCTGCTAAGCCCTCATGTAAAAGGATTAGGGTGGGGGACGATATGGCAGAGACTAATGTTAAAAAATTAAAATTTGAAAAAAATAAAGGAAATGATACAGACTCTGATGGTGAGAGTGGACACGATTATGAGGAAACTGATTATATATCCCACTCTCTATTTGAAGATGAGAGTAATGAGTTTCTATCGGTCTCGGTGAGTGTTTCTGGCGAAGAAGAGGACAAGTCTTTATTTTCCCATATTTTTGAGGAGAAAGGGATTGACCCTGAAGACATCAAGGGGGATGTGGGTGGTCAAAAAGTTCCTATATTGGTCAACTATGCGAGCTCTAAAGATCATGATGTCCCTATCTCTTTGAAGCTTGAGGTGGTCATGGAGCTGCAGTCGGTGAGGAAAGAGGATGATACCCCTGCTCTGGACACTGGTGAGAAGGGTAATGTCCTTTCTAGTTCTAGGAATATTCCTTTTTCAAGAACAATCGATATGCAGGAGCAGAATGTGCAACTCCTTCAAGATGACATGGACGAAAAAATAGAACCCCCATTTGGAGTTCTCCAAATTGTGAAGGCAATGTCTATGTACTCATTTTGACTTATGAAATGAGTCTTTAAGGAAATTATAAGCCTCCATCTCAGCTTTCGTGCTCTGTCTGCTAGAGTGGATCTTATCCAAGGAAATCTGGATTCTGGGTCGGCGAGGATTGATGGAAATAAGAACAAAGAGGATGAGAATAATCTGAAGAGTGTGCAAGAAATATTTGACATCCTGGAGAACACTTTGAAGAAGAACATGAAGAATAACAATATTTTTATGGGTTCTGCTATGTATTATTTTAACACCATCAAATCAGAGTTGGATACTGGTTCTCAAATTGTGAGGATTGAGGATGAAAAAGAAGATAAGGAGGATGCAGGTTCGGGCAAGCACACACGTTCTGCCAATAAGAAGAAAATCCTAGACAAAATTTTGGAGCTCTCAAACTTCAATGCTGCCATCAAGAAGGTGTCTGAGGCTAAGACGAAAGAAGAAGGCACTCTCGTGGAGTTTTCCTAGTTCCTACTATTCCCCTACTTTTTTGCTGGATACTTTTTTGGTTTTTGGTTGTCGGGTGGCATAGCTGGTTTCTGGCCTTTTTCTCTATTTTTTTGTGTTAGTCATGGGTTTTGTGGGCTGGGTTTCAGTCCTATTTATGTTTACTGGTTTTATTTCCTATTTATTTTATGTAATGGTTGTAAGGGGTTTCGGGTCCCCATAAAACCTATTTTTACCAGCAATCAAAAATAGCCCAAAAGTATAACTGAGGAGGAGGGTGAATCAGTTGTAATACAAAATATTAAACTTTATAAACCAAAACTTCAATACAAATGATAACTACAGTAAATTCCAACACAATACTTGTTGTTGAGGAAACCCTGTTAAAGGTAAAACCCCAGTGGGAATTAGCACCCACAAATGATGTACTCAGAGTATAGTATCCATGTTAAAATATTTAGTGCTGCTAGGAGCTTATTAGAACATTCCAGTACATAGTCCCTGTTAAAGGATAGACCTTGCTAGGATTCAAGAGTAATAGTGGATTCACTGCCTAGGAACACTGCACTAAGAAGGTTAAGGCCACCCTTAAGGATTAAAAATCCAAATAATTATATATAGAAAATATACAATCTAGTGAACTATCTGATAGCAATTGTCTTTGCTTGGTTTGTTCCAATGAAGTATTCTTATCACAAACTCTTCTCTACATCCAGTAGTGACACAAGCCTCACATCTTCATACTTCTCTGCCTTTTCAATCTCTACAACATATTTTCAAAAGAAAAGATCTCTCATATATACCTTACCACAATAATGGATTAGGTTAGCCAATTAAGCTTTCCCAATATATAGATAATTAATTAGGTCAGACACTTAAGGCTTTCCAATATACAAGTAATTATTTAACCCCTTTCTAAGATACACAAGGTGCCTAAAAAAAGTAAACATCAATTACAATACATCAAATATACTCCAAGATTTACAATCCATCCTCACAATTCATAATAGGTGCTACATCTCTGAAGTCGGCCACCAAATAGGTCTCCTCCACCAAATAGGTCTCCTCTAGAATACACACCACAAATGACATCACCAACTTGTCCACAATAATGGATCATTATCCAACATTGCTTAATGTGTCCTCTGTCATCCCATAATCTTGCATACACTAAAACTTCTTTATTTGTAAGATATACCAAAAACACACAGACCTTCTCTGTCAAGCATTATTGTCACAGTCCAGAAACCAATCTTCACTAAATCATTTGTAACATCACCAATATGTAACCTTAAGTCAAGTGACCTTAGGAATAAGGTCATCACACACCAGGTTCTTCATATCCTTGTCTTTGATCTTTCTGAATTATCCATATAGTGTCCATACACTTTTGTCAGTTATCATAACCAATATGTTCTCTCCACAGAAACATATGTTCACATCAGTGACAAAACATGAATATCAACAACATAAATAGTACCCAAATATGATATCATCCAAAAATCTCCCACTTTGGTATTGATGATGACATATGGGAAAATCCATCAACCCACTATCAACCCAAATATACTTTCTCCTCTCAATACAATCTTCTCAATATCCTCAACACAAATCTCCCCAAAATAGTAGGGATTTTCACATAGAATCTTTCCCCCTTTGGCAGCAATGGAAAAGGGTGCCACAACTTATTTGTAATCTACTATAAGGTGTAGCATTTTCAAATCTTTATGTCTAACAGTCAGGCACAAAATCACTCAAATGTTCTCCATAGTGTTCCTGCGATCACTCCCCCTGAGGAGTAGATCCATACATCAAGTCCAGAAAATGATATAGCTCTGAAAGCCACTGGACTGATGCATGTCTGCATCAATTAAGTACCACTGAGAAGGGTTATCACCCCAAGCATGCTTCTTAGATATTCAAAAGCATATTTTTTCAAAGGTTTTGTAAATATATCTTCTATCTATTCCTTTGTGCTAATATACTCTAGTCTAATCTCTTTCTCTGGTACCTTTTCCCTCAAGAAATGATACTTAATAGAAATGTTTAGTCTTTGAATGCATTACAAGATTGTTTGACATATTCACTATGCTAGTGTTATCAAAGTGGATAACCACTGGCTCTTCAAAAATTATTCCAATTTCCTTCAAAATTTGTTTCATCCAAACAACTTGTTTAAAATTTATCGTAGCAGTAACATACTCTAATTCGGTAGTAGACTAAGCAATACAGTCTTGCTTCTTACTTAACTAGGAAACCAAACTTTTCCCAAGGAAAAATGCTCCACCACTTGTACTCTTTCTATCATCCACATTACCTGCCCAATTAGCATCAGTGTAAGCCTATAAAATAAATTCATCTAATTTTTCATACCATAATCCATATTCTATTGTTCCTCTCAAGTATCTAAAAATTCTTTTCATAGCAGCAAGGTGTATCTCTTTAGGATCTTGATATCTTGCCACAATTCCAAATACATTAGAAATATCTGGTCTGGTGTGAGTTAGATATTGTAGACCACCAATCATCGATATGCACTTTGTCTAAAATTTTATTTTAGTCTCATCATTACTAGTCAGTTTGTATCGAGTCACCATGGGTGTTCCAACAGGTTTACAATCTTCCATTCCAAACTTTTTCAACATTTCCTTAAGATACTTGGTCTGAGATATGAAAATACCATTCTTACTCTGATTAATTTTCAAACCAAGAAAAAAATTCATCTCACCAATCATTGACATTTAAAATTGATTTTCCATTGCTTTAGAGAACTTCTTACTCATCTTGTCATTGCCTCCAAAAATGATATCATCCAAATATTCATTAAATTATTCAAACTTCACTCTAGGAAATACAACCCTAATCACAACAAAAAGCACAAAGAATAAAATCCATATCATAATAGAAATCACACTATACCTTTCACCATAATAAGATCTTGTTCTTGTAGGACCACACAGATCTGTATGTACTAGATCCAACTTCCCTTTTGTTGAATAAGATTTGGTTTTAAAACTACTTCTAGTTTGCTTCCCCATAACACACTCTCTACACATAGTGTTAGATGGTTTTACAATATTAGGTAGATCTCTTACAACATTTTTCATACATGCCTTCACAATGTTATCAAAGTTAACATGACAAAATATTCTATGCCATAACCAACTGTCATCAACCTTCACAATAAAACAAGAAGCTTCAGATGTATTAAATTAAAATACATTGCCTCTAGATTTAGTACTAGATGTGATCAAGTCTCCTGATTTACTTCTGATTGAACATTTCCCATAAATGAATTTCAATTGATAACCTTTGTCCACTAACTACCCAACACTCAACAAATTATGCTTAAGTCCATCAACAAGCAGTACATTGGCAGTATTAGTCTTTCCATACCATGAAATAGATCCAAATCCAATGATAAGCTTAGGAGTATTGTCACCAAATCTAACAACACCACCATCATATCTTTTTAGACTCACAAACTTATTTTTATCTCCAGTCATATGATGTGAACAACCACTATCTATAACCCATTTACATTTCTTTTCAACATGGGAAACTAAGGATTTTTCTTCATGTATAGGCTCATAATCCTTAATAGCAATAAATCCAATTTCATCATAGTATACATCATTATTAGATATGCCTTCACTAGCATAATAACATTCTTTGTCTTTTGAATACTTAGATTTGTAAAACTTAGGTTTATGCTTTGGAACCCTTGTAGGATATCGAGATGCAAAATGAAAAATCTTTTTGTTAGGAATAACATTCCACAAGACAACTAAGAGGGGAGGGGGGGTGAATCAGTTGTGATATAGATTATTAAACTTTAAACTTTATAAACTAAATCTACAAATGTAAATGATAACATAGTAAATGCAAACACCATAACACAATATTTGTTGTTGAGGAAACCCTGTTAAAGGTAAAACCCCAGTGGGAATTAACACCCAAAAATAATGTACTAAGATTATAGTTTCCCTGTTAAAAGATTTAGCCCTGTTAGGAGCTTGTTACAATATTACAGTACATAGTCCCTATTAGGAGACAAAAATTGTTAGGAATAAAAAGAAATAGTGGGCTCACTACCAAGACACATTTCCAAAAGAAGGTTAAATACACCCTCAAGGATTCACAATCTGAACAAGTGTATAAAGAAAATACACAATCTAGTGAACTATCTGATAGCAACTGTCTTTTCTTGGTCAGTTTTAATGAAGTACTCTTCACATTAAATATTCTCTACATCCATCAGCCAAAAAAGCCTCATAGCTTTCACTTCTTCTTCCCTTTTAATCTCTATCACATATTTTTAAAAGAAAAGATCACTCATATATACCCTCTTACAATAATTCATTAGGTCAGCCAGTTAAGCTTTCCCAATACATA
Organism: Thuja plicata; assembly: GCA_018584345.1. Taxonomy (NCBI): domain Eukaryota; kingdom Viridiplantae; phylum Streptophyta; class Pinopsida; order Cupressales; family Cupressaceae; genus Thuja; species Thuja plicata. Next base: position 933,757 of record MU224039.1, on the reverse strand, counting down.
AATAATTAATTAGGTCAGCCAATTAAGGCTTTCGAATATATAAATAATTATTTGAACCCTTGTTAAGAAACACACGGTACCTATAAAAAATAAACATCATTTACAATCCATCAATTATGCTTCCAGATCCACAATCCACGCTCACAATTCATTTTACATGTTACATTTCTGAAGTCAGCCAGCAATTAGGTCTTCTTCAGAATACACGCCACAACTGACATCATCAGTAACCAAACCACAATCGAACTCAACCCATTGTTCTAACATATGTCAGCTATCCACTAGTAATATCACATCACCTGAAATATCTTTTCCAGAAAGATATACCAGAAACACAAAGATCTGCTCTGTCCATAATCACAGTTACAGTCCAGAAACCAGTCTTCACCAAATCAACTGTAACATCTACAATATGCAACAGAAATCCAATTGATCTGGGGAATAAGTTCAACACATGTCCTTCTTCATAAATCTAACTTCAATCATTCTGAATCATCCATACAGTGTCAATACACTTCTTCCAGTCAAGTAACCAGTCTGTCCTCTCGACAGAAATATATGTTGACAACAGTGACAAAACATGAATATCAACAACATGATCAGTAGCCAAAACTAATATCATCCAACAATATTCCCCTTTGGAATTGATGGCAACATATGGGAAAATCCATATGCATCAACCCCAAAGTACTCTCTCTCTCTCTCTCTCTCTCAATACAATCTTCTCAATATCCTCAACACAAATTTCTCAAAATAGTAGGGATTTTCACATAGATTCCTCCCCCCTTTGGTAGCAATGGAAAAGGGTGCCATAAATCATCTTTAGTCTTCTGTAAGGTGTAGTTTTTTCAAATATTCATGTCTATCAACCAGGTGCAAGATCACCCAAATGTACTCCATAGTGTTCTTCTGTAGTCACTCCCCCTAAGGAGTAGATCCATACATCAAGTCCAGAGAATGATATAGCTTTGAGATCCACTAGACTGATGCACATCTACTTTGTTTAATTAAAATTCGGAGGGGCCACCACCCCAAGCATGCCTCTGAGATATTCAAAAGCATCTTTTGGTAAACGTTTAGTAGATATATCTACTATATGTTCTTTTGTGCTAATATACTCCAGTTTAATCTCTTTATCTGCTACCTTCTCTCTCAAGAAATGATAATAGAAATATGTTTAGTCTTTGAATGCATTACAATATTATTCAACATATTCACTTTTCTAGTATTATCATAATGGATAACCACTGGTTGTTTGAAAATTATTCCAATGTCCTTCAGCATTTGTTTCATCCAAACAAATTGTGTACAGTTTATTGCAGCACCAACATACTCTAACTTTGTAGTAGATTGAGCAATACAGTTCTGCTTCTTGCTCAACTAGGAAACCAATCTTTTTCCAAGGAAAAATTCACCCCCACTTGTACTCTTCTTTTCATCCACATTACCTGCCCAAACAACAACAATATAAGTCTACAAAGTAAAATCTTCTAATTTTTCATACTAGAGTCCATATTCTACTGTCCCTTTCAGATATTTGAAAATTATTTTCACATCAACAAAATGTGTCTCTTTAGGATCTGCTTGATATCTAGCCACAATTCCAACTACATTGGTAATATCTAGTTTGGTGTGAGTTAGATATTGCAGACCTCTAATCATCGATCTGTACTTAGTCTGAACAACACTTTGAGTCTCATCACTATTAGTGAGTTTGTTTCTAGTCACCATAGGTGTCCCAACAGGTTTACAATCTTCCATTCCAAAAAATTTCAACATTTCCTTAAGATACTTGGTCTGAGATATAAAAATTTCATTCTTACACTGATTAATTTGAAAACCAAGAAAAAATTTCATCTCACCAATCATTGACATCTTGAATTCATTTTCCATTTATTTAGAAAACTTCTTACTCATCTTATCATTGACTCCAAAAATGATATCATCAACAAAAACTTCTATAATCAAGATTCCATCTTCATCAGTTCTCAAACATAAATTACTGTCTGCATTACCTTTTTTGAAACCAAGATGAAGTAGATATTTGTCTAGTCTTGCATACCATGCTATTGGTGCCTGTTTTAGTCCATACAGTGCCTTCTTCAATCTGCAAACCATGTTTTCATCATCTGTCAAAGAAAAACCATCAGGTTGCTCAATGTAAACTTCTTCTTCTAGATCACCATTCAATAATGGTAACTTCACATCCATCTGATAAACCTTAAAGTATTTATGTGCAACATATACAAGAAATAATCTCACAGCTTCCAATCTTGCAAGAGGAGCAAATTTTTCTTCATAGTCTATGCCTTCTTATTGTGAATATCCTTTACATACCAGTCTTTCTTTGTTTCTTACCACTGTTCCTTCCTCATCCATCTTATTTCTAAAAACCCATTTAGTACCAATCACATTCTTGTTTTTAGGTCTTGGAACCAATTCCCAAGTATTTTTTTTCTTTATCTATTCAAGTTCTTCTTCCATAGCTTTAGTCCAAGATTCATCTCTACATGCTTCATTAGTAGTCAAGTTGGTTCAACTTGAGAAATCAAACAAATCTCATCTCTAGCTCTAGATCTAGTCATCATGCTTTTATTTGCATCTCCAATAATTTGATCTTCTGGATGGTTATTCTTAACATACCTTGGTGTCTTCAATGTATCAATAGCTTCAGTCTGTTCATCTTCAATATCATTGTCAATCATGAAAGATTCTTCAGGTTCAACAGTAACCTGTTTCACTTCTGTAATCTGACCACAGTGATACATTCTTTCCTAAATCTGAAACTTTTCATCTATCCTCACATTAGTGCTTTCAATCAACTTTCTCAATCTTAGATTGAAACATTTATATGCTTTACTCTTAGTGGAATAACCAAGAACGATTCCTTCATCAATTCTAGCATCAAACCTGCCTATTTCATCATCTCTTTTGATATAACATTTACTACCAAATATTTTGAAATATTTTATAGTAGGTGTATGATCAAACAATAATTCATAAGGAGACTTACTTGTATCTTCTCTGATTTAAATTCTGTCAAGTGTGTATACAAGAGTCCCAACTGCTTCTCTCCAGTAAACATGTGACACATTTCCTTCCAGCAACATAGTCCTAGCAGCATCTAATATAGTTCTATTTCTTTACTCTGCTATCCCATTTTGTTGTAGATTTCTAGGGGCTGATGTCTGTCTATATATCCCTTTCTCTTCATAATATGTATTAAATATCTCTAATGTAAACTCTCCTCCTTTGTCTGATCTCAAACACTTTATCTTTAAACCAGATTCATTCTCAACTTTTTCTTTAAATAACTTGAATTTTTCAAATGCTTCAGATTTCTCTCTTAAGTATGTTACCCACATCATTCTAAAAAATTCATCAACAAATAGTATAAATTACCTTTCACCATAATATGATCTTGTTCGTGTAGGACAACACAGATCTGTATGTACCAGATCCAACTTTCCTTTTGCTGAATAAGCTTTTCTTTTGAAAGTGCTTCTAGCCTACTTCCCCATAACACACTCTCTACACATAGTGTTAGATGGATTTACAATCTTAGGTAGATCTATTACTTCTTTTTTCATACTTGCCTTCACAATGTTATCAAAATTAACATGAAAAAATCTTATGTGCCATAACCAACTATCATAAACCTTCGCAATAAAACAAGAAGCTTCAGATGTGTTCAATTCAGATAAATTACCTCTGGATTTAGTACCAGATGCAATCAAGTCTCCTTCTTTACTTCTGATAGATCATTTCCCATCAATGAATTTCAACCGATAACCCTTTTCCACTAACTTTCAAACACTCAACAGATTATGCTTAAGTCCATCAACAAGTAATACATTGTCAGTGTTAGTCTTTCCATCCAAAGAAATAGATCCAACTCCAATAATAAGCTTAGGAGTATTGTCACCAAATCTGACAACACCACCATCATGTCTTTTCAAACTAAAAAACTTGTTTTTATCTCCATTCATATGATGTGAACAACCACTTTCTATAACCCCTTCAGATCTTTTCAACTCGGGATACTAAGGCTTTTTTTTCATGTATAGGTTCATCATCCTTAATAGAAATAAATCCAATTTCATCATAGTCACCATCATCATCATCATTAGATATACCCTCACTAGCATAATAACATTCCTTTTCTTTGAATACTTAGACTTGAAAAAATTAGGTCTGTGCTTTAGAACTCTTGTAGGACATCTAGATGCAAAATGACCAATCTTGTTACATGAAAAACATTTCAAAGGTAATTTTCCTTCAAACTTTCCCTTACCTCTCTTTTCTCTTCTAGGAATTAGTGCCACAACTTCATCTAGATTTATTTCTTCTTCCTATATCTATTCCCATTCATCTACATAGGCTCCAAGTTCTTCTCTTAGATTATTACTGCTGGTGCTTCCATTTCCAGATAAGGTCTTTTTGTTCTTGTGCATGGTTGCCTTGAATGCTTACTCAAATTTAGGTGAAGTGTCTCCCAATTTTGTGGCCTCAAATGTAGTTAACTTTCCAATCAACATCTCTCTCATAAAGTTTGGTGTCAAAGTTATAATCTCCTCTATAGCTTGTACTTTGGTTCTATATGCAGGTGGCAAAGATCTGAGTATCTTCACAATTTATTCTTCCTTACTGTAACTTCCTCCAGATTTTCTAATACCAGTAACCACTTCATTAATTCTCTATCCATATGCCCTAATTTTCTCATCTTCTCTCATCTTTAGTGATTCTATTTTTGTCTTCTAGTTTTGTAGCTTTTCCTGCTTAGTAAACTTGTCTCCAATATATAATGCTTCTAATCTTGACCAGATCTCATGGGCCGAATTCAAGTCCTTTACTTCTGTGAATTCTCCTTCTGAAAGTGTACTGATCAAAGATTCCCTTGAAAGCATATTACATGAAATAACTTCTTCTGATCTTCAGTAGCCTTCTCTAATTCATCCTCAGTCTCTATCTTTTAATTCTTATTTGTGATAATCTAGTAATCAATTCCCAGACATAGTAAATCTGTTGTCATCTTGTTCTGCCAACTGTCAAAGTTTTCAGGATCAAACTTTGGATTATCCTTCCTGTAGTAAGTCATCTTCAGGATCACCTCAAGCTGTTAAAATTTCTCTCTAAGGACCACAATCTCTAATACCAATTGTTAGGAATAACAGTCTACAAGACAACTGAGTGGGGGGGGGGGGTGAATCAGTTGTGATATAGATTATTAAACTTTAAACTTTATAAACCAAATCTACAAATGTAAATGATAACATAGTAAATGCTAGTACCATAATATGATATTTGTTGTCGAGGAAACCCTGTTAAAGGTAAAACCACGGTGGGAATTAACACCCACAAATAATGTACTAAGAGTATAGTATCCCTGTTAAAATATTTAGCCTTGTTAGGAGCTTTTTACAACATTACAATACATTGTCCCTGTTAGGAGACATACCTTGTTAGGAGTCAAAAGAAATAGTAGGCTCACAGCCAAGGCACACTGCCCAAAGAAGGTTAAAGCCGCCCTCAAGGATTCATAATCTGAACAAGTGTATAAATAAAATACACAATCGAGTGAAATGTCTGATAGAAACTATCTTTACTTGGTCAGTTCCAATGAAGTACTCTTCTCATAAACTCTTCTCTACATCCAGCAGCCAAACAAGCCATGCAACTTTCACTTTTTCTTCCCTTTTAATCTTTGTCACATCTTTTTAAAAGAAAAGATCACTCATATATACCTTCTTACAATAATTCATTAGGTCAGCCATTTAATCTTTCCTAATACACAAATAATTAATTAGGTCGGTCAATTAAGGCTTTCCAATATACAAATTATTATTTGACCCCTTACTAAGAAACACACGGTACCTATAACAACTAAATATCATTTACAATCCATCAATTATGCTTCCAGGTCCATAATCCATGCTCGCAGTTTATTTTACACACTGCGTGCCTGAAGTTGGCCAACAATTAGGTCTTCTTTAGAATACACACCACATCTGACATCACTAGTAACCAAACCACAATCTAACTCAATCCATTATTCCAACATATGTCGGTTGTGCACTAGTAAGCTTGCATCATCTGAAAATGTTCACCTAAAAGATATACCAGAAACACAGAGACCTACTCTATCCAGAATCACAGTTACAATCTAGAAACCAATCTTCATAAAGTCAACTGTAACATCTGCAATATGCAACATAAATCCAAGCAACCTTAGGAATAAGGTCAACACACATCCTTCTTCATAAATCCAACTTTGATTGTTCTGAATCATCCGTACAGTGTCTATACACTTCTTCTAGTCAAGTAACTAGTCCGTCCTCTCCACAGAAATATATGTTGACATTAGTGACAAAAGATGAATATCAATAGCATGATCAGTAGCCAAAACTGATATCATACAACACTTCTTACATGAATAACATTTGAAAGGTAATTTGCCTTTGAATTTACCCTTACCTCTCTTTTCTCATCTAGTGATCAGGGCTACCACTTCATCTAGCTTTCTTTCTTCCTCCTATAGTTGTTCCCATTCATTAGCATAGTCTCAAAGCTCTTCTCTCAAGTCACCATTGCTAGTGTTTGTAATTCCAGACAAGGTCTTTTTGTTTCTATGAACAGTCACCTTGAATGCTGACTCTACTTTAGGTAAATAATCTCCCAATTCTGCAGCCTCAAAAGTAGTTAGCTTCCTAATCAACATCTCTCTAGTGAAGTTTGGTGTCAAAGGTATAATCTCCTCTATAGCTTGTACTTTTTTTTAAAAATAGCTATCAAATATATGAGTATCTTCGCAATCACTTCTTTCTCACTATAAGTACCTCAAGAGTTTATGATTCTAGTAACCACTTCATTAATTCTATGTGCATATTCCCTAATGTTCTCATCATCTCTAATCTTCATTGATTCCATCTTTGTTTTCCTATTTTGTAGCTTTTCCTATTTATTAAACTTATCCCCTATATACAATGCTTCCAATCTTGTCCAAATCTCATGTGTGGAATCATAGTCTTTTACTTCTATGAATTCACCTTCAGAAAGTGTGTTGATAATGATTCCCTTGCAAATATATTACATGAAAGTAACTTCTTATCATCTTCACTAGCCTTCTCCCATTCATTTTTAGTCACTACCTTTTATTTCTTTTTCATGGTCATCCAATAGTCAATTCCAAAACATAGCAAATGTGTTCTCATCTTGTTCTTCCAACTGTTAAAGTTTTCAGGATCAAATTTTAGACTATCCTTCCTGTAGTAAGTCATCTTCAGGACCACCTCAAGCTATTAAGATTTTTCTCTAAGGACCCGTAGCTATGATACCAATTGTTAGGAATAAAAGTCCACATGTACAATTGAGAGGGGGGGTGAATCAGTTGTAATAAATAATATTAAACTTTAAAATTTATAAACTGAAACTTTAATGCAAATGATAACATAGTAAATGCCAACACAATAACACGATACTTTTTGTCAAGGAAACCATGTTAAAGGTAAAAACCCAGTGGGAATTAGCACCCACAAATGATGTACTGAGAGTATAGTATCCATGTTAAAAGATTTAGCCCCGCTAGGAGCTTATTATAATATTACAATACATAGTCTCTGTTAAAGGATATAACTTGTTAGGAGTCAAGAATAATAGTGGGATCAGTGCCTAGGCAAACTGCATGAAGAAGGTTATGGCCACCCTCAAGGATTAACAATACGAACAAGTGTATATAGAAAATATACAATCCAGTGAACTGTCTGATAGTAACTGTCTTTTCTTGGTCACTTCCAATGAAGTATTCTTATCACAAACTCTACTCTACATCCAACAGTCAAACAAGCCTCACAAATTCATACTTCTCTTCCTTTTCAATCTCCACCACATCTTTTCAAAAGAAAAGATCTCTCATAAAACCTTATTACAATAATTGATTAGGTCGGCCAATTAAGCTTTCCCAATATACATATAATTAATTAGGTCGGCCACTTGAGGCTTTCCAATATACAAATAATTATTTAACCCCTTGATAAGATACACAAGGTACCTTAAACAAGTAAACATCAATTACAATACATCATATATACTCCAAGATTCGTAATCCATGCTCACAAATCATAATACACGCTACATCTCTGAAGTTGGCCACCAAAAAGGTATCCTCTAGAATACACGCCACAGCTAACGTCACTAACATGTCCACAACAATCGATCCTTATCCAACATTCCTCAATGTGTCCTCATTCATCCCATAATCTTGCATACCCTAAAACATCTTCATCTGTAAGATATATAAAAAACACAGAGACCTTCTTTGTCAAGCATTACTATTACAGACTAGAAACTAGTCTTCACTAAATCATCGGTAACATGACCAATATGTAACCTCAAGTCAAGCAACCTTAGGAATAAGGTCATCACACATTCTTCTTAATATACTTGTCTTCGATCATTTTGTATCATCTGTATAGTTTCCATACACTTCTATCAGTTATCATAACCAGTCTGTTCTCTCCACATAAACATATATTGACATCAGTGACAAAACATGAATATCAACAACAAATATAGTACCCAAATTTGATATCATCCAACTGTTGTGGTATTCAATGTCGACCCTAAACAATTCAATAATGAAATTGATTATTCTTTGACTTTCACTTCATCGCAGAACCAATTTATCCAACCTTGATTGGACTGGTTAGACTCTTCACTGTTATTTTCTTATAATACTGGTGTTTTCCTTAGATCTATGCCTGTAGGTTGAATCAACTTATATAATCATATATCTAGGTAAATATGAATCTGTAGATATTGTCTAGACGATTGCATCATCTAAATCATCAAAATTATCACTACACAAAATTTACCACCATAGACTATCTTATGACTGGTACGCTGGATACTTAGAAAAATTCCTGTGCAATCAGCTTCATCACTTTTATAATTGTTTTGAATTTCTCAGTACACTTTTTTGTTAGCAATGACAACACCAAAACTTACTGCAAACACCGAGGACTTGATCATCTTCATCATAATGCAAAAAAAATTATATTTACTAATGCACTTTGTTTAGAGAGTTTGCATGTGTGTAAAAGACAAAAAAAATTATTTCATCTTTCTTTGGGTTAGAATAGTGTTTCATCTCAAGTTCTCTGGTGGGGCATTAAACAATATTCTACAGATTATAACTAAATAAGTCCCTCAAGATTAGTAGCGATCTTTCAAATTGTTAACAAAGGAAGAACTATTCATATTTTACTAATAATGTAGAGGTCAATTCAATTTAGTGATCTAGAAGGTACAATAAAAGAATATTTGGATTACAATGAATAAAAAAAAAATATAGGCGTAATTATATATGAGAAAACATGCTCAAAATTCAAACTAAATGAGTATATACATACAGTGTGCTAAAAATGTGTCACACTTCTATGGGTCATTCCATCCAAGGTTGCTCAAGAATGAGGCCTCAAATATCGACTCATAGCTCCCTAGTCATGGAGTGCAAAGGTGTGTGATGAAGGCCCTCAGATTGACCTA
>MU224039.1:897849-915146 GCA_018584345.1 Thuja plicata | reverse complement strand
TAAATTAGAAGAATTTTATTTAATTAAATGGGAGGAATTTAATTTAATTAAATAAGATGAATTTTGTTTAATTAAAAGGGAGAAATTTAATTTAATTAAATAAGATGAATTTTATTTAATTAAAAGGCAGATTAAATCTTTTAATTAAATAAAAATGATCAAACCTTAGGAAATATGGAAATAATTATGATTTGATCAAGGGAATTGATTTGAATTAAAATGTTGTAAAGCATTGATTCAAGAATTTGATAAAATGGTAAAATGATAAATGAGGCCCATAGTCTAGGCGACCATTTTAGGGTGCATACACATACAATGTCTTTGTAGGGTCTACACAACTACTTGTATTCCTATGGATGTTAGTAAACTAAGGCCATGATTATTTTGTTATCATAAATCATCACACTCCTTTATTATTTATAATCTTCCCATTGACCCTCCATCACAATATCCTTTGACCCAGATCATTATCCATCCACCCATCAATTGAATATTTCATTTCATACAAACTCATGTTTTCTCTATGTTCTTGATAAACTATTTATCTATTTCTATGTCTATGTTATGATTGATTCAAGCAGGATAGGGCTCAAACCCAACAATTAAAGTAGCATCAAGTTTGAAAAGATGACACAAAAATAATTCACAAGAAGTGAATTCAAGAAACTAAATAGCTAAAATTAGCAGAGAAAAATAAAGAACCAACAATAGCAAAAAACAAGAAAACTAGTCTAGCAGAATAACACTACTTAGGGGGCATAAGAACTCCTTTCTAGTATTTATTTACCTCCCTCAACTTGTCGAGGAATGAGGCACATTTAAGAGGGCACTCGATATCAACATTGGTAGTGCCCAGATCAGCTTTGAGAGTATCCTGCAAGGTTTCCTCTGTGTGTGTGTGTGTGTGTGTGTGTGTGTGTGTGTGTGTGTGTGTGTGTGTGTGTGTGTGTGTGTGTGTGTGTGTGTGTGTGTGTGTTTAGTCTTTTTTTCCCCATCTCCATCTATAGGGAATTGAGAGATTGAGTGGTCTTTTCTATCATCTCCTTGTTGTAGGTAGCTAGGTCCTAGAGTTTTTTGTTTATCTTGGACTGATTGACCTTGGCATTAGTTAGGGCATTAACCATTTCATTGTATCCTCCTCCTTGGGATTCTAGTTCTGAAGGTATTTGATCTGCTCCTCTATGATTTCCCAATTATTGATATTTTGGTTAAAATCACAAGAAACACCCCACAAACTATCATCATCTTTCCCCTTAGTAAAATCAGTCACTTTCTTCTTCACCTCAGCCATCACCTCTAGTCTTTTAATATTATTCCTCACAATTTAGAGTTACAAAACGAGCTATTTGTAAAATAAATTCTTCCTATTATAGAACACACAAAGTTCATCCACCTTAAAGAAAATACTATCCAACTAATAGTGACCCTTAGGGGCATCATTAGAAACCTTGGGGTGGGTTATATTTTTAGGGGTAGTAGGGTCTCTCGGGTAGTCAAATTGTATAGCAACAGGAGAGGATGGATTTAAGGACTGAGACTGGAAATGGGAACTACTAGAAAAATTATCAGGAGTCAAGGCTAACTCTATGGACCAGTAAGAAGTAGAATCTCCAGACACAAAAATTGGGTTCTCCTTTGGTTTCTCTAAACCCAAAGCTTTACATTTTTCCTTCCATAGAGGGTTAACTCTAGTAGATCTAGGGGAGGAGTAATTTTTTTTCCATAGAATAAACTAGGGTGAATTTAGGGTTGTTTAGATCCATATTGAGAGATAGGGCTTGACCCTCTTGGGGTGTAAGCTCCAAGTGGAATTTATAAAGACATAGAATAATGCTTTGGTATAGGGGGCACTCTTTTTATTGACTTTAGAAATAGATTGAGACATGGAGGAAAAAATCCAAAAAGGGAAATTGAATTAACAATCCTTATGACAATAATTCAACATGGGAAAAAGATGAGAATGAAATCTTTTTAATCTACCGTCCCGTGTTAAGAACTTGATGAGAATAAAACCAACCTCCTTCCAATCTCTGGGAAGCTCCAACCTATTGAATATGTTCTACAATTGAGGAACAATCTCTGTTGAGGTGAGGAAGTATTTGAAGTCAGTTTTGAAATGCCCATTGGAATTGTGAGGTATCTCTTTCCCCTTAGCAAGAAGGCCCGTAACTAAATCTATAGTATCCGTGGAAACTAAAAATGATACACCCACAATTAAAAATTTTCCATCATCCCAAGAATCTATAAATTGTTTGGACAAGTCAGGATTGTATCCCTTCATCCCATCCACATAATGATCAATATGGCCATCTTGAATGATTTTCCACACTATCAAATTGATTTTAAAATATTTGGAAGAGTCAAGATCAATTTGATTTAGGTCTATACCCATACTGGAGATAGAGCACCCATCACAATAAGAAGAAACACAGAGTAACTTGGGAAACCAAAGAAAGGATAGAATAAATAACCCAAAACTCAACCCCCAAGAAGAGTACCCCAGTTTTCTTTTCATCATTAAACTTAACTATGAGTATTATTATTTCCAAGCTTGTAAATATCCTTAGCAATCTCATCACAAGCTCCCTCGGGAAAATCTTGATGACATGTAACTGATTGAATGTTTGAATAAGTTAAGTTGATCACCAAAATGATTAAAGATAATACAAGACATTAAATTAGTCAATGGATTGTATTGTCATTGATGTCAACTTAATATAATCTAATCAGTTATAATCAAAGTTTCAAAGACTTCAGAGAATCAGAGAGATAAAGTTTATTCTTTCAGTAATGCATAAAAGATAAGCATTAACTAAGTGACTTCAAACATTGAAGGCTAGTGGAACTTGACGGACAGAGATAAATGAAAGTTAAGTCATAGTGATGCTTGAGAAAGAAACTTGATGTGAATTACTGATGAGGAGAATCACAAGCATACCTAACGGCCAGAATCACAGTGTAACCTGATGGATAAACAAGACCAAAGGACAGACAACCCTGACAGACAAACAACCCCAAAGGACAAACAACCCCAATGGAGAAGACCAAGGAGGACTAGAGTGTTGACCGAAGCTTTCAAAGAGTTAAAACACCAAAGTTAACTGGAGTTCAAAAATGAAAAATATCTAGCTGCCAGAGCTAAATATAGACTTAACTGGTAGTTATCATTGTTTTCATTGACAAGATAAAACCATAGATAAGTAAAGGATTTAAAGCTATTTTGTCTAGTTGGCAAGAAGATCTCTATGAGATAAAACATGAGTTTTTCTTTAAATCATATTGGCTAAGATTGCGGATCACGCCAAGATCAAGAAAATAAAGAACCTAGAAATGGTGATATCATGTCTTTAAAGAGACAACTTAATTCATTACAAATTAAGGAGAGTGAATGAAAAAGAGGATGCTGGAGAGAAACTGATGAAGAACAACTTCATATAGTCCTCATCAATCAAGTTGAGGAAAGAGCTAAAGATTTTTGTGGACACCTAGCAACAAAGCATAGCATCACTGAGCAGAACAAAAGTGGAGCAAAGGTATTGAAAAAATATATTGATCAGATTGGTTTAATGAGCTTACAATAGATCTGAAAATATTTAAGTATAAGTTGCATATGTGAAGAGATCATACTATTTTAGTTTAACCATTGATTTAGAAAGTCTATTAACTAAGCAGGATTTAAAGATTCTTTCTTGTTTGAGATACATCCCAAGGAGTATCAAAAAGTTTGGTCATGAAGATAGCATGAGATGCTAGATACCATTTGACAAACTAGAAGAGTTTGGACAAGGTAGGTAGCATAAAAATGCCCAATATCAAGTGACAAACTAATCTTTTAAATCCTCTAAAAATGTCACACCTAACAATGTGTTTGTAACCTTTAATATGGTTGGCTCTTCACCGATCTCACTTTAGAAGAGTGAAAATTTTGGGTTACCGGTCACAAGTTGTTTTTCCCTTAATAGGGTTTCCACGTTAAAAATCTATGTGTCAATGTGTTTATGAGTCATTAATTTAGTGTTTTTCATTACACATAGCTAATCTGGATTGATCGGTATACTCTAAGTAATATACTATTTTTGGTAAATTGAAAGATGACTATTCGGTAAACATAAAGAATAAGGTTTAACAAAGCATTCCGAGCAGTAGTAATTTGATAAGTATATTTGGAGGCATTCATCTTATAGGACTGAAGATAACTAGAGGCTTAATATCATGGCACTAAATTTTTGGGTTGATTAATTGGAATATTTTTGAGGCCACTGATTCACCCCCCCCTCTCAGTTATTACTAAAAATTGTTATTAGAGCTTGTGTGCTTAGAAATGGAGTTTAACAACTCAAGAAAAAGATCACAAGATGAACAGACAAGATATGCCCAAGTTGAATAATGACCACTTTGCATCATGGCAAATAAAAATAAGACTCCACTTATCAGGTATTAGTAATGATGTTACTCAACACCTTGATACTGAATACATTTTGCCTATAGGAGCTCACACTCTTGAGCAATTAAGAGAAAAGCATGAGCATAATTACATGATGATAGAACTTGCCTCGTCACTCATCAATGTTGAGTTTGAAGATGTCAAAACCTAAAACTCTGCAAAGAAAATGTGGGATAAGTTGAAGCTGGTACATAGAGGAGATGCTAATGTACTAAGAGCCAAGCAAGAAAGCCTTAGAGGGAGGTTTCATGACACAAGGATAGTTGCAAAATCAAAGAGGTAGTCAATGCTATTTGAGGAGTTAGAGGTGTACTTGAAGAGGAGAAAATGGTAAGTAAAATCTTAAGAACCTTACTGCCTGTATATGCTATTATAGTTTCTACTATTCAATAAATGAGAGCAGTTGCAAACAATATAATTACTCTAGATAGTCTGATTGGTAGACTGATTTTATTTGAGATGAATAACTTTGATAATAGTGTCTTACCATTTATAGAATCTGCATTCAAATCTTCTTTAAAGATAAGTAATTCAAGTCATACACATGCTATTAGAAATGATAGTGAAAGTGATAATGAGGATCAAGGACTTGATGAGATTGAAGCACTAATGACAAGAAGATTGAAGAGAGGCAAAGGTAGATACAAAGGTAAATTACCACTTTTATGTTTTAATTGTAAAGAGGTTGGACACTTTGCTACAAGATGTTCATATAAAAGAAAAAATGACATAAGTAATAACAGATCATATGAGAAGAAGTTTGATATAGGTGATAACAGAGATTACTGAAGCAATCGACAATCTGACAAAAGAGATACCTGAGACTACAAGGGAAAAGGGAAGAAAGCTTGTTACCTAGATGAGAACAAAGATGATGATACTGACACCAAATCAGAAGAAGATATTGAGATGGTATTTTTAGCCATGAAGGATGATTCATCCGATGAAGAAGAAAGGTATGTAGAAACTGCACTCATATCTAAGGTTAGTAAGAATGATGTCTGGATTATAGATAGTGGCTGCAATCACCATATGACTAGTGATAAACAACATTTTGAGACTTTTGAATACTATAATGGTGGTTCAGTGAGAATGGGAAATGATACACCTTGACCAATTGAAGGTAAAGAAACTATAATGTTGAATAACCTCATCAAATGTGAAAATTCTTACTAGGTAAAAGGACTGAATTATAATCTGTTAAGTGTTTCATAGCTTAATAATATAGGTCACCGAGTGGCATTTGAAAATAAGAAGGAAACATTCTTCAATGAATTAGGAAGGTTGATTGGAACTGGTGAGCAGACAAAAGGTAACCTTTTCTATCTTGATGACATTAAAACCACTTGTTTAATGGCTAGAAATGAAGACATATGGTTGCGGCACAAAAGATTGTGTCATGTAAATTTTGAAAACATGATAAAGATAAGAAACAAAAGGAATGTTAGAGGCTTACCAAACATTACTAAGCCCGAGCATATCATGTGCAAGAATTGTCCAAAAGGTAAGTTGACAAAGTCTAGTTTCAAGAGTAAAACCCATACATCTAATGGAATTCTAGAATTAGTCCATACAGATCTATGTGGACCCATGAGAACAAAGAGTTACTATGAAGATAGGTATTTTATTCTCTTTTTTATGATTATTCTAGAATGATGATAGTTATGTTCTTAAAAGATAAATCAGAAGCATTCAAGATGTTTAAATGGTATAAGGCTATGGTAGAAAAACAAAGAAAAAATAAATAAAAATGCTTAAGGTCAGATAGAGGAGGGGAATTTACTTCAGATGAGTTCACTAACTATTGCAATGAGCATGGAATTAAAAGATAGGTTTCTACACTGAGAACACAACTAAAAAATGGAATTGCTGAGAGGAGAAAAAAATTAATTGTTGACTATCGAAGAACATTGATGATTGAGAAAAGCATCACTCAAACTTTCTAGAGGGAAGCTATCAGTACTACTGTCTACACATTACACATAGTATAATTGAAGAAGGACACAAAGAAGAAACCATATGAGCTTTGGTATGGTCATACACCCAATGTAAGTTACTTTAGAATCTTTGGTAGTCAATGTTATATTTTGAAGGATGATAGAAATAGAAAACTTGACTCCAAAAGTGAAGAAGGTATTTTTCTAGGGTATTCAACCAAAAACAAGGATTATAAATGTCTTAACAACTCATCTAACAAGATCATTGAAAGTGAAAATGTGAAAAATAGATGAATTTGTAGAAAAGAATGATAAGGAAAGCAAAAGAGAACCATAGGAATACAACAGGTTTGTTTATACAGAACTTGACACTCTACTCAAGCAACAATTTATCGCTCCCAAGAAACAAAACATTGTACCTGAGCATCAAGCTACAATTACCAAAAATTAGGAAAATCTTCAAGATGATGTTTCGAGCGATGTAGATTAGAACGAAGGTCAAGAAGATGATTAGAATAATGAACACAAAGCTGAACCAAAACTTGCCAAGTATGTTAGAAGACATCATCCATAGAATAAAATCATAGGAGACAAGAAGGCTAGAATGAGAACAAGAAGTACACTAAACACTAGATGTTTACTTTGTGATTTTGAGCATAAATCTATTAATACTGCACTTGAGAATGAAGAATGGGCCAATGCTATGATTGAAGAAATATAATAGATTGAGAAGAACAGTACATGGATACTAGTACTAAGACTAGATGACAAGAATGTCATTGGTACCAAATGGATATTCAGAAAAAAGCTAAATGAGAATGAAGAGGTCACAAGAAACAAAGCAAGGTTAGTATGCAGGGGGTATTCACAAGAAGAAGGTATTGATTATGGAGAAATATTTGCACCCGTTACTAGAATAGAAGGAGTTAGAATCTTAATTTCTTATGCTACATTCAAAGGATTCAAGGTATACCAGATAGATGTCAAATCTGCATTCCTAAATGGAATACTAGAAGAAGAGGTATACATTAAACAACCAGAAGGGTTTGTTGATCCATGCAAGAGAAACATGGTATGTAGACTACATAAAGCCTTGTATAGATTGAAACAAGCACCTAGAGCCTGGTATGAAAGACTTCACTCCTATCTCATTAGCATTAAATTTGTAAGAACAAGTGAAAATTGAAATCTATACTTAAAAGAAGATACCGATGGTAATATTCTGATTGCTAAAATTTTTGTTGATGATATCATTTTTGGGGGAAATGAATTGTTATGCAAATCCTTTGCTAATGAAATGAGCAAAGAATTTGAAATGTCTATGTCTGGGGAGATCAAATTCTTTCTTGCTCTATAGATTCTTCAACAAGATGCAGGCATATATATCACTCAGTCCAAATACATCAAGGAAGTGCTAAAGATATTCAAGATTTAAGATTCCAAACTAGTTGGAACACCTATGGCTTCCGGCTGTAAGATGTCAAAAGAAGACAAATCAAATGAGGTAAATCAGACCTTGTAGAGATCAATGATTGGAAAACTAATGTATGGTGTTCATACCAGAATAGATATAGCACATGCAGTTGAAATAGTTGCAAGATTCTCTACTAATCCCAAATAATCACATATGACTGTTGTCAAGAGAATTCTAAGATATGTGAAGAACACTGAGGACTATGTCTTATGATATAAAAGAGAAGGAAAATTTGAGCTACAATTCTATACAGATGCTTATTGGGCTGGAAACATTGATGACCAAAAGAGTACAACTAGAGGATCATTCTTCATGGGTGAAAGACTTGTCACATGGATCAACAAGAAGAAAGGATGCATCTCTCAGTCTACTATAGAAGAAGAATATGTGGCTAGTGCTGCAAATTGCTCCAATATTGCATGGATCAAACAGTCGCTAGAAGGTATAAATATGAAGATTCTTGAACCAGTAATTATCTATTGTGATAATACCAGTGTAAATAAAATTTCTAAGAATCCAGTCATGCATGCTCAGACTAAGCATATTGCTATCAAATATCACTATCTGAGAGAACAAGTGCAAGAAAAGGAGGTGATATTTGAATATGTTCAATCAAAGGAACAATTATCTGACATATTCACCAAGCCATTACTGAAAGATACATTTGAGTACCTGAGATAGAGACTAGGGGTCCAACCCATGTCTATTGGTCACTAATCTGACTAGGAGGCTGCATCAGTCTATACACAATCAGAAGATCATTCATGTTGATGCAAAACACCGAGATGAAAAACAATAGATACATCTGTACACATCAAGGTACAAGTCTACACCGAACACAAGAGACATTGTATTGCTAATGGATAGGGAAATTCAAGGAATATATTATATAAAGGGATGGAAGATGATATAGAAAAAACTTGTTTGGCATTGTTGTCAAAGGGAGAGATTATCTCATTGATCAGAAAGGATTATATCATTATCCATGAAGAGAAGTTCCTGAGAATCAAAAGGAAGAGATAATCAATATTCAAAGGGAGAGAAATTGATTACATATGAAATATCCATCTAAAGGAGATAAGTAACAAAGGGAGAGAGTTCATACAAAGAAAGAGATTGCTGTCAAAGAAAAAGAGATTATCAAGAAGAGGAAAATTCAAGGAAAATGCACATATCAGAATAGAGACATTAGATGCTACATCTATCCAGTGAAGGGATTGAAGATTGAATAATCCACTCTACAAGAAACAAACCAAATTTATTTGGAGCTTACAAAAAGCCAGACATTTGTAATAGTTAGAGTAGGAACGATTGATGAAACTGTTATATTTCATATTGTATTAGTAATAATATAGTGTGTTCTCATCAATGCCAAAGGGAGAGATTGATGACATGTAACTAATTGAATGTTTGAAGATGTTAAGTTGATCACCGAAATGCAGAAAGATAATGAAAGACATTAAATTAGTTAATGGATTGTATTGTCATTGATATAAGCTTGATATAATCTAATCGGTTATAATAAAAGTGTCAAAGACTTCAGAGAATCAGAGAGATAAAGATTATGCTTTCATTGATGTATAAAAGACAAGCATTCACTTAGTGACTTCAAACACCGACGGCTAGTGGAACCCGAATGACAGAGATAACCAAAAGTTAAGTCACAGTGATGCCCGAGCAAGAAACCCAATGATAATTACTGACAAGTAGAATCACAAGCATACCCGATGGACAAAATCACAGTGTAACCCAACGGACAGACAAGCTCGAAGGACAGGCAACCCCGACAAACTAATGAGGAGAAATGGAGTGTTGACCAAATCTTTCAAAGAGTTAAAACACCGAAGTTAACTAGAGTTCAGAAATGACAAAATATCTAGCTGGAAGAGCTAAATATAGATTTAACTAGTAGTTATCATTGTTTTCATCAATAAGATAAAGCTAGAGATAAGTAAAGGATTTAAAGCTATTTTGTCTAGTTGGAAAGAAGATCTCTACAAGATAAAACATGAGTTTTGATTTAAATCAAATTGGATAAGATTGTGGATCACGCCAAGATCAAGAAAATCAAGAACCTAGAAATGGTGATATCATGTATATAAAGAGACAACTTAATTCATTACAAATTAATGGGAGTGAATGAAAAAGAGGATGCTGGAGAGAAACTGATGAAGAACAACTTCATATAATTCTAATCAATCAAGCAGAGGAAAGAGCTAAAGATTTTTCCAGACACTGAGAAACAGAGCATAGCATTAGCAAGAAGAACAAAAGTGGATCAAAGGTATTGAAAAGATATATTGATCAGATTGGTTTAATGAGCTTACAATACATCTGAAAATCTGCAAGTATAAGTTGTATATATGAATAGATCACACTGTTTCACTTTAACCATTGATTCAGAAAGTCTGTTAACTGAGAAGGAATCAAAGATCCTTTATATATTGAGACACATCCCAAGGAGTATCAAAAAGTTTGGTCATTAAGATAGCATGAGATACCAGATACCATTTGACAAACCATAAGAGTTTGGAAAAGGAAGGTAGCATAGAAATGCCCGATATCAAGTGAAAAACTAATCTTTTAAATCCTCTAACAAGGTCACACCTAACAGTGTGTTTGTAACCTTTAACAGGGTTGGCTCTTCACTGAGCTCACTTCAGAAGAGTGAAAATTTTGGGTTACTGGTCCTAAGTGGTTTTTACCTTAACAAGGTTTCCATGTAAAAAATCCATGTGTCAATATGTTTATGAGTCATTACTTTAGTGTTTTGCATTACACATAGATAATCTGGATTGATCGGTCTACTCTAAGTAATTTACTATTTTTTTGGTAAATTGAAAGACTACTATTCAGTAAACATAAAGAATAAGGTTTAACAAAGCATTCTGAGCAGTAGTAATTTGATAAGTATATTTGAAGGCATTCATCTTATAGGATTGAAGATAACTAGAGGCTTAATATTGTGGTACTAAGTATTTGGGTTGATTAATTGGAATATTTTTTAGGCCACTAATTCACCCCCCCTCTCAGGTATTAGTAACAGATATTGAATTCCATTCTAGATATTGATAGTTTTGGTGAACCAAACCTATGCCACTAACCTATTAGTGGATATGTTTCCCTCCCTATATAACTGTTGGCATCTAAACACCTCCACCATGGCAAGAATATATTTTTTTTATGACGTCAACCATTTCCCAGCCTAGAGTAATCTTTCTAGACAACATCATGATGACATTTATGGTATCACCCTCAACTATGATTTTCCTATATCCCCTTGTGACAGCCAACTCAACCCCATGGTAAGCTGCATACACTTCAACCAAGTGGGTCATCTACAAGCGAAGAAATTTATAGACAAGGAAGCCAATGGGGTGCCCAACATGTATCTTATGAGACCACCCCTCTTGCCCGACTTAGATTACCCTAGGATAAGCTGTCAAAATTTAACTTGACCGATCTAGTATTGAGGGGAGTCACTTAACCATATTTCTAATGCCCATAATGAGATTATTGTACTTGCAGAGAAAATTGGAGAGTCCCAAGATTCTAGCAATGTCCCAATCCAAAGATGAGGGAGGGATCTTATGATTGATATGGAATATATTGTTCATACTTTCCTTAATATTATTGACTATGGAATAAAATAGAGCTTTCTCACATACAACTTTATTTCTAAAAATCATGTTGTTCCTTTCCTTCCATAAGGCCCAACTAACATATAGGATAGAGTGCAACCACAATTATTTGGTAAAAAGATGAGATGAAGGAGGATGCCAACTAGAAAAATCTACCTATAGGTCTTCCAACCAGATCCACTATGTGCTGAATAGAGCCACCAACATATGTCTAAAGAGATAAGATTAGTGACAGGAGATGAGAATATGGTTTATTGATCCTTCACTCTTTTCACACAAGGATCACCTATTAACCACTTGAATCCCTTTCTTTTGTAAATTGTCCAGTGTAAGGATTTTTTTATTGCATATCGTCCACCAAAAGAAATAAACTTTAGGCATTAATTTAAGATTCCACAAGATGAATAGTTCAAATATTTGGGGCCAATGGCGGGCAAGGAGGTGGAAGCCAATCTTCACTAAGTAATCACCATTGGTGTTTTTGTTCCAAAAAAAATTATCTTGTTGGTTAACTCCATAGAATCTCTTAGTGGAGAGGAGTTGTAGCAGCTGAAGGGATACATATCTTTGTGGACCATTAAACCACAAAGGGTCAATATTCCAAGTAGGAGGAAAAGTATAAGTATACCAATAGTCACAAAAAAATATACCAAGATGATCCATTAGATACGTTTCCAAAGAAAGGAACAAAGGGTGGAATTTAAGTGGGGGCTGAGAAATATAGGGGTCCTTCCAAAATATAACAGCTTTCCCATTACCAATATGCCATATACATCTCTTTCTTAGAGTAGGAATATTTTTTGAGAGATTGTTCCATATGTTGGATATAGGAGGCAACATGCGATCAAGGAAACTAAACTGCCCTCCCCATTTTGTAAATATTTAGCTTTGAGGATGTTAGCCCAATCTACAAAGTAATTAATAAGGTTCTAGCCAACTTTGGAATTGAGATCCAAATTCATAGCATAAGAATTATGAATATTTAATGCCCCATTTTCCTTGGGAGAGAAAACATTTTCCCAATCCACCAGGGATAGCCTTTTTTATCTTCAACTCCTGATCGTAGGATTCTTCTTTTGATGGCCTCGAGCTTATTAACCCACATGATAGGCATATGGAAAAGAAACATCACATAGATAGAGGTACTTTGAATGATTTCTTTAGCATATGATATTTTCTATCATTATTGAGGAGAGCTCCCTTCGAAGAAGGAAACTTAGATTAAATTCATCCTAAAAGGTCATTTGAGACTACATTATAGTTTACCAATAGAAAGGGGCATACAAGGGTAAGTGGAGGAAAAATTGGAAATCTTGTAGTTCTTGATATAATTAATTCTGTTTTGAATATTTATAGGGGCGTTGAAGAAAAATATAGCGCTCTTGTGAAGATTAATTTTCTATCTAGACACCAACACATAGTCCTGAAGCAGATTTCACCAACATAAAGCCTATGAGACTATGGCATCTCCCATGAGTATCGTGTTGTCAACAAATTTTTGATGAGATAACACAATGGGAGCCAAAGAAGGATTCAAACCTTTTAGAGCCCCTTCCTTAATATTTTTAGATATATTTTTCCCAAGGGTATCCTCCATAAGTATAAAGAGGTAAGGGGGGAGAATATCTCCTTGTCAAAGCCCACTTGAAGCAAAGAAGAAACCCTTAGGAGACCCATTAACAAGTAGATAATACTAAATGGAGAATTAAATAAGGCCTCCATAAGGGCCATAATTTTCCCCTGAAAACCAAATTTCTTGAGAACATCAAAAAGGAAATTCCAAGATACCATATCGTAGGCTTTCGAGATATCAAACTTCAAGATCAAACTTTCCTTTTTACCTTTATCCATAGAGTGTATAACCTCATTAATAATAATGATAGCATCATTAATTTGTCTACCCAAAGAAAAAAATTTCTATTGAGGGTGGATAAGCTTATTAAGAACCGACTTGATTATGTTAACTATAAGATTGGATAGGATTTTTTAGACTGTGTTACAAAGACTCATGGGTCTAAAATCTTCAAGCTTATTGGCACCCACCACCTTCGGGATAAGGACTATAAAAGTATTATTTATTTCTTTGAGGATAACACATGTGGAAAAAAAATATTTAGCTGCCCAAAAAGGATCCAACCCACAACATCCCAAAATTTCTAGAAAAAGAGCTGGGGGAAACCATCTGGGCCTAGGGCCTTGTAAGGTCTCAAAGAAAAGGTTACATTTTTTAATTCCTCCAAGGTAATCTAAATCTCCATATCGAGAGTGTCCTCCTCAAAAACAATATATGGGATGCACTCCAAATGAGAGTCCCTAACATGGGAGATTTTTGACCATATAAGGGAGCTTGATTGAAAAGACTAATAAAGTGTGAGACCACTTCCTTGATAATGTCTTCCATAGAGGTAAGAGAGGTGCCTACAGGATTAATTAACTCTCTAATAGAGTTTCTCTTTCTATGTTTCAACATTGATTGATGAAATAAATTTATGTTTATATAACATTTACTGATCCATTGAATCCTCGATCTTTGTTTCCAAAAAGTTTATTCCTTGCTGATAAAATTGTGCAGCTCAACTACCAACACTTTTTCTTCAGCTAAAAGATGGCCATTCCAACCATTTTTATCAATCTTACTTTGAACCTCCTCAATCTTTTCTTTTTTCTCATATTTTTAGAGAATATATTCCCAAAAGGAAACTTATTCCAATGCTTCATAGCGAATAATTTTCAACTTGTTAACCAATCTGAACATTGTTGTTCCTTTGATAAATTTACCTTCCACCAATTTCTAAAAGCAATTTGAAATCTGGATTATAAGTCTGCATTATTTCAAACTGGAAATGGTAAATCATCTTTGAAGTCCTTGATTCCCAATTCAAGAGGACGTGACAATGATTAGAACCATATCTAAGATGAGAAGACAAATTTTTTTATCATATATATCCCATGAGGAGACAACAGACAATGATACAACCTAACTTGAATTAGCTGATCACCAGACCTCATGTAGACGAAGGATACCTATAACCTTGCAGGTCAAGATCTAAAAGACTTCCTCTGTAAAATAAATCATGCAGATCATGCATAGAGTTAGAGAAGTTAGTAGTTCTCCCCATTTTTTCCAAAGGAAGGAGAGGGTAATTGAATTCTCTCATTACCATCCCCCGATCATTAATGAAATTATTGTGGTCTTGAAGAATAGAAGCCTAATAAGCCCTTCATTGGTTAATAGTATTATTTGCATAGATATTGGACAATACCCACTTGGTGGTAGTAATGGTTATCCAAGAAATAAGTACGTTTGGCATGTTTAGAGTGTAGTAATAAAGAGCCAACCATGTAGTTAGGTTTCCATAACATTGTCAAACCTCCCAAAGCCCCACCAACATCCATAACTTTAGAGTGGGAAAATGGCCAGAGATATTTACTGATCTTAAAAAATATTCTTTAGACATTTTGTTTTATTACAATAGAATGGTATAAGGGTGGAGCTTCTTAATCATATTTTAAACTAAAATGGTGCAGGAGCACACCTAACTCAAATCCTAGCTCCTTATTTCTAGTATGTACTAACTCTAGCCAAGTCAGGAGAGTGTGTGTGGACCTTAGAAGGTCATTTGTTTTCCCTAAGATGGATATGACTAGGTCAATCCATGTCTAGCTAGGTTTCTTAGTTGGTTTTTTGATTGTTGGTTAACACTGTTCGTCAGTGAACACTATTTGCTAACACCATCGCTTAACACTATTTGCTAACACCGTCGGCTAACACTGTTTGCTAACACCGTTGGTGAACACTGCCTGCTAACACCGTCGGTTATCACTATTTGCTAACACTGTCGGTGAACACTATTTTCTAACACCATCAGTGAGCACTGTCTTCTAACACCGTCGGTTATCACTGGCACAGATTTAGACTGGTGGTCAGTTTTGCATTACTGTTGGTCGGTAAAGTCAGTCGTAATGGCCTGCGAGAAGCGAATCTTATCTTTTATGGATAGTATGGTCAGTTGTCACTGTTCCTAAAGAGATGCTTACGAATATGTGGGAAGTTAGGGGTCATTTCAATGAGAAGATGGTTATTAATAACATCCCAAGACTTCATTTTGCAGAGCTAGAAGAGAAAGTAGAGATTGAAGAAAAGAGAAGCTACAGGAAATCACATAGTTGCAGATTATTGTACTGTTTTATTTTGTTTCCAGTAATGAGAAGTTGCAGTTAATGTGTTTAGTGGATATCAAACTCCTGTGTTCATTTTTCATGCAAGTAGATTATTTATTTTATTTTCTATTTTGTAAGTTCTTAGTTCTTCACCCATTCTAGGTTGTAAGCAGTAATGGCCCCTCAAGATTCCTGAATCCATGGTGAGAATCATGTGTTGGGATGGAACTCGAGAGGATCCCTTGTACATAGTTTCCCTTTTTTTTTTGTAGGAGAAGCAACAACAAGGAGTCTAGAGATCTTATCCTAGGCGAGCTTGGTAATAGTCTGGCTAGGGAAGAGAATGAGAACAATGTTCTAAAAACATTAGTTGAATGAATCTATTTGCGTAGGTTTAGCAAGAAGAAGATGAAAAGAATTTCGATGGAGACTGAGTCTTGAAGAGGAGGTGAAGTTAGGAGTGACTTACCTTAGTTTAGGGTTGTGAACACCCTAAGAGATCTAGTTGAAAGATCTTAGAATAGATCCAAGCTGGTTCTGTAGCAACAATAAGACTTCTGTCCACATCAAATTGGTATCAGAGCCTAATTTTGGTTGGGATTGTGGTAGATGTTCCAGCCAACAATATCAGTAGGTGAAAACAAGATGGTCACCAATGCAGAGCTTGCAAAGGAAGTAGATGAGAAGAAGAGAGTGATAGAGGATCAAAGGGAAAGGAGTAGACTCCTTGAAGAAGCCCTGGATGAGATGAAGGAAAAACTTCAAGAAGTTGCAGATGCAACTAAAAGCAAAGATGGAGATGAAGTTAGTAGCAGTAGAGGGAAGCATAATTTTGATGAAGAAGACTTGATACCTGAACCAAACCCTCCAATGAACGAGGAGCCATTTCTAAAATCTCTCAGAGCCCTACGAGGCAAAAGTCTTATAGGAATTCCATTCTTTAATGGAAAAATGGATAGTGAACTAGTTGTGGAATGGATAGAAGGTATTGAGAATCATTTTGAATGTGAGGGCATAACTGAAGCACAGAAGGTAAAAGTTTCAAAGTCAAGGTTAAGAGGTTCAACATTAACATGGTGGAAATACCACCAAGAAGAGAGGGAGAAGATGGGTAAGAATCCAATTTTGAATTGGAAGGCCATGTTAAACAAGGTAAAGGAGAAATACCTACCTAAGGATTATGAAGTCCAGCTACACAAGAAGAGGCAGAGTTTGACGCAAAAAGATTTGGATGTGGCTATGTATACTGAAGAATTCTAGAAGTTCTGTTTGAGGTCAAGAGTCCAAGAGGATGAGACTATCAAGGTAGCTAGGTATCTTGGAGGCCTAAAATGGAATATCTAAGAGGAAATCAGTTTGTGGACTCCCACAACTGTCCATAAGTGTTTCCAACTTACATTAAAAGTGGAAGAGAAGAAGAAAAGGAAATCAGAATCAAACTTCAGAGGAAGAGGAAGAGGTAGAGAAGGAAGAGGACAAGGAAGTTATGGTGGAAGAGGATCAGATTCAAGGTAGAAAAGTGAGAACAAGCTCACTAAAAATCAGGAAGGAAACTCAAGTAGAGGAGGTTCCAGCAGAGGTAGAGGTTCTAACACTAGTTGGAGAGGAAGGAGCAGCAACAATCAAGGAAGAGGAGCATC
>MU224039.1:880799-895377 GCA_018584345.1 Thuja plicata | reverse complement strand
GAATGCATAAGCATGGATTTTGTAGTTGGTTTTCCAAGAACAAGGCAGGGATATGACAGTATTTTTGTTGTAGTGGACAGATTTAGTAAGATGGCACATTTTATACCTTGCAAGACTATTCATGATGATTGTAACATTGCACAACTATTTTTCAATGGATTGGTGAGGATACATGGACTCCCAATCAGTATTGTTTCAGACAGGGACAACAAATTCATGAGCCATTTTTGGAAGACCTTATGGCAAAAGCTAGGCACTAACTTGTCTTTTGGATCTGCATATCATCCATAGATAGATGGCCAAACAAAGGTGGTCAATAGGAGTCTTGGTCACTTACGGAGATGCCTCACAAAGGAGTATGGTCAAGCATGGGACCAACTCATTGGGCAAGCCGAATATGCATACAATGATACAGTGAACAGATCAACGGGTAAGAGTCCTTTTGAAATAGTTTATGGATTTCACCCAAGAGGATTTTTTGAGCTTAGAGAATTGAAGGAAGGAATGCATGGTAGTGGATATGCTAAGGAATTTGCTCATTCAATGAGGGAAGTACATGAAAGTGAGAAAAAATTTGATTGAAAATGCTAAAAAAGTAAAGCAAAAGGTGGATGCAACAAAGAGGGATGTTCAGTTTCAGATTGGAGACCTTGTAATGGTACACTTTAACAAACATAGGCTGCAAAAGGGTGTTCATCACAAGCTATAGATGAAGAGGCTAGGTCCATGTAAGGTACTTGCAAAGTATGGAAACAATGCATACAAGGTGGAGCTTCCTGAAGACATTGGGTTGTCACCAGTTTTCAACATTGCAGATTTGATAGCATACAAAGGACCAATTCAAGATGTTGATAAGAACCTTCAAGAGGTAATACAAGAGGTAAAATATCTGAAATTAACCCCTACTCCATCTATGATAGTTGAAAATATACTAGACTCAAGGGTCTACAAGAAGACTAGGAGCAAAGACTATATGGAGCACCTTGTCAAATGTCATGGCAAAGAAGATGTTGATGCTACTTGGATCAGAGAAATAGACTTCAAGAGGTTGGGCATTGATCCAAACCTGCTCAATCCAAGGAAGGATTAACCTTTCTTTTTTCTGGGGGAGTATGGTGTAAGAGCACACCTAACTCAAACCCCTAGCTCCTTATTTCTAGCATGTACTGACTCTAGCCAAGTTAGGAGAGAGTGTGTGGCCCTTAGAAGGTCATTTTTTTTCCCTAAGATGGATATGACTAGGTCAATCCATGTCTAGCTAGGTTTCTTAGTTGGTTTCCTGATTGTCGGTTAACACTATCCATCGGTGAACACTGTTTGCTAACACCGTCGGTTAACACTGTCTGCTAACATCATTGGCTAACACTGTTTGCTAACACTATCGGTGAACACTGCTTGATAACACCATCGGTTATCACTATTTTCTAACACCATCAGTGAACACTATTTTCTAACACTGTTGGTGAACATTGTCTTCTAACACTGTCGGTTATCACTGGCACGGATTTAGACTAGTGGTCATTTTTGCATTACTATTGGTCGGTAAAGTCAGTCGTAACAACCCACGAGAAGTGAATCTTGTCTTTTATGGACAGTATGGTGAGTTGTAACAGTTCCTAAAGAGATTCTTGCGAATATGTGGGTAGTTAGGGGTCATTTCAATGAGAGGATGGTTATTAATAACATCCCAAGCCTTCATTTTGCAGAGCTAGAAGAGAAAGTAGAGATTGAAGAAAAGAGAAGCTACAGGAAATCACAGAGTTGCAAATTATTGTACTGTTTTGTTTTGTTTCCAATAATGAGAAGTTTCAGTTAGTGTTTTTAGTGGATATCAAAATCCTATGTTCATTTTTCATGCAAGTAGATTAGTTATTTTATTTTCTATTTTGTAAGTTCTTAGTTCTTCACCCATTCTGGGTTGTAAGCAGTAATGGCCCCTTGAGATTCCTGAATCCATGGTAAGAATCATGTGTTGGGATGGAACTTGAGAGGAGCCCTTATACATATTTTCCTTTTTTTTTCTATAGGAGAAGCAACAACAAAGAGTCTGGAGATCTTATCCTAGGCGAGCTTGGTAATATTCTGGCTAGGGAAGAGAATGAGAACAATGTTTTGAAAACATTGGTTTAATGAATCTATTTGCATAGGTTCAACAAGAAGAAGATGAAAAGAATTTCAATGGGGACTGATTCTTGAAAAGGAGGTGAAGTTGGGAGTGACTTACCTCATTTTAGGGTTGTGAACACCCTAATAGATCTAGGAGAAAGATCTCATAACAGAGCCAAGCTGGTTCTGTAGCAGCAACAAGACTTCTGTCCACATCATAAAATCTGCTTGTGGGAAATATTTAGTCCGCTTATGTTCCAATATAGAACAACTATCCTAACAATATTTTTAGAGAAAGACTCCTCAATAGTGATCTGAGTCCCATTTAAAAAATATTTAGCAGATGTGGCTCAACAAATATCCCTCGTTGACCTTTTTCCAATTTTTTTTGGGTTACCTACATCTGGAGACTTTCTGACTTTCAAATAGGAGAGTAGAGGTGTAGAAAGCTTGGCCCAATCCTAGGAGGATGGGAAAAGGGGAAAGGAGGATAGAGAGGGAGAATGAATAGGGGAGACATGGGGGAATGGGAATGAAGGAAGGAAAGGAAACATGGAAAGCACAACTGGTGGGGATAGGATCTTGGTAGAAGAAGGGTGAAGGGGGGAGGTGGAATATCCAAAAGGTCCATGGGAGATACCATGGGGAGGAGTGTCAGAGGAGGAAAGTGAGGCCATAGAGGGAACCATCTTAAGATATTGAAAAGAAACATCTAGGAGATCCACAACCAAGGAAACCCAAGATAGTATCAAAGGAATTCTAGAAACACCACCATCATTGACCTCATTCTTGTTGAGAGGAGTACCAACCATGTTAGCCCCCAAAATCCCCACACCCACGGTGGGAATCTTATAGAAAGAGGGAAATCCATTACCCACTTCCATAGAACTCTTCAAACCCTTAGGAGAATTATAAGAGAGGTATCCCACAGAAGAGAAAGTCTAACAATATAGGATATAGTTTTCATGTTCCACACATTGAGAGATAGACCCAAGATGAGATTTGAATTGCATTGAGAATGGAAGCATAGTGCCTGGGGCCCAAAAGAAATAGAAGCATGAAAAAAAAACCACTCTCAATTTTTGGTGAGAGTTTCCACCCCTAGGTATTCACCAAAAGAACTGAAAATACCCTCATTAACTTCCTCATCCCAAAATTCCTGCAGAAGGTCAGGGAGGCAAACCCAAGTGGGAACCTCAACAAAGAGATGGGGCATTAGGTAAAAACAAGGTATCCACTTACAAATATAGAGGGGTGAATTAACAAAGAACAAAGGTCCAAGGGCGAGAATACACATGCAATATTCTTTGAGGGAAAATGAGAAACAAAAACACCCTTTCAGAAGAGCAGAGGCAACAACTGAACCTTTCAAGGCCGAAGATGACAAAATCAATTTTTTGGTAAAGAAAATTTTAGGCCTATTATCTCTAAACTTTCCTACCAGAGATTTTTGTATCTTGGATAAGGAATGATCCAAAGAGAGGTCCAAAAATTTGGTGCACATACCATCCAAAGATTTAACCACAGAGATACAACCCTTAGGTGACAGAAGATCCTTAACAAAAATATTTTTCCAAGACCCCACAAGCTCAAATTTCTAAGAGAAATGGGGAGGAGATGACCCACTTACCTTGGTATCCTTCACTGAGTGGAATTTCATGAGATCATCATATTTTGGGCCTACAATCTTGGGAAAAAGGAGTGGGTAGATCACACGGTTATTGGAAAAAACATCATCCAGGTCACAATCCCTGTGCTAGTTTGCAATAATGTCTCCATAAAAATTACCAATGTGTATGGAGTCCTATGAAGCATATACAACATTCCTCAACCCTTTTATGGTTTCCTACCTGCCTCCACTTGTAGAGCACATTTTCAAAAACCTTCTTTTGAGAACTTTTTGATATTTTCTATGACTATGTATTTTTATCTTTCTTTTAGTTGTATTTTTATTTAGTTTTGCACTAAGCCCTAGTATTCTATATATCACACCATTGTAGTTCCCTTTACCATTCATATGATAATATGTTGATGATATTGTGTCTCTAAGATAAATATACTATTTTATTTCTTTTCATAATATTTTTAAGTCTACCTTTGTTTGGTTCTTGTGGTTTTAGTGTTTCATCCATCACTCTATGATAGCCACCCTCATCCTTCATATGATGACATAACTATGTAAATATGTCTATTTGATCTCTATATTATTTGTAGCTTCTTTATTAGTCTATTGATCAATATGCACATGACATATAATAATCATGATCTATTATATCAATACACTAAATTCTAAGTGATACAACAAATAAAAGGTTTATTTTACACACAGAGTTACTATGACATTATTTATCTATCATCAATTTTCTCATACATTTCATAAATTTTCCAAACCTAAAATCTTGTCATTTTAGTTATACTATATCCTTGTGAGATTTATCTAATCATTTAATTAATATAAACCAATTCATGCATTATCCACATCTATAATTAGATTTATATTCATGGTATATATAGTACCCTACCACAGTCTTCATCAACTGATTCTTTACCCATTACCACACATAGTGTCATCATATTTTTGTATTTTAAGAGACCTCATAGGTTACATTCCACCCAATATTTCTCTTCACATAGAATCACTTCCATGATCATCGCTAAGTAATTGATCCAACATTCCACTTATTCTTCTCCCCATCCTATGTTTTATTCTTCTTTAATACAATTTCACTTAATAGTGGCATTGCATCAAAGACGTTTTGTTTGATTTTAGTAGAAATTTACATATTTGTTTATTTCAAATTGTAGGATCACATTTATATTTATCTACAGTAAAATATTAAAATAATATATTATGTTGCAATTCATTGCATAATATAGACAAAACATTATCATAATTTATATGTATAATCTACGATAAATATAAGAAAATTAAATAGCCATAATTTTACAAAAAAAAAATGAAAATTAAATGTGATTGTGGAGGGATTTTTTGTGGGTAGCCCCCTTCTTTGTTTTTGTAAGCCAATTGCATCTAAATTTCAAGCACCCGTGCTTTCCTTTAATTATTTTTGGTTCAGGATTTTTTCATTTTTGGGTCTATTTTGGCGATAGTTCTAGCCTAGTTCTTCTATTCTTCTTGCTCCTGTGGGATGTTTATTTTGTTCTTTGTTTAGATTTTTGTAAGGCTCCTTTTTAGGTGGAGATTCCCCCTATTAAGGTGGAGATTCTAAGTGTTTCTAAACTATGGGCATGCCTCATTCTACTTCATCCTTCCCCTTTCATGTTTCCTTTTGAGATGGGGGCATCTCTTATGGAGGTGAATATTTTATCTCTAGGAGAGGTTGTTTGGCGCTCTATGTGGTTTTTCCTTGTTGTTAGCTACTTGGAAGAAGGATTGAACTAGGTAGTGACATCCCAACTGATTTTTTCTTCTTGGTTACTCCAATAGACGTGTGATCCTTTTGTATTGAGGTTGAGAGGAAGATTGTAGTTGAGAATGTGACTCTTGTCTATGGTGTCTTTCTTGGGTTCAGTTGGATGGTTATGGATTACATTATAAAACCCATCTTGAAGGTTTGAAGACCCTGTCAAAATCCCTTGATCTTCTTCTTGTCCATAGTTGTTTAGAGTGTTATGTAGGTTAAGAAATCCTAGAAAAACTCTCAAATCATGTTTCTTCCAATGAGTGTTTATTATTTTATCTGGTTTTTGGTGAAAATAAAGGTTATTGGAGGCTTGTTAAAACTCATGCCTTCTCAGGTTATAGATACCTAGTAAAACCCTTGTTTTTTTTAAAGGTTTAGGGAGCCTTTGAAAACTCTCTACTTTTAGTTGTAAGGCTTCAACAATTGGTTACTTCACCATGATTTTTGTATGATGATATTATTTTAGGCTTCTATTTATGTGTTTTTGGTTATCTATTTTAAAAAAATGTTTTACCTTATGTAACTGATTGTTTATGCTGGGTTCCAAATCCATCTCAAAATGTATTTGTATAAAGGTTTTTGGGTCCCTTCAAAATTTGTTTCCTCCTAATTAAGAACAAAAAAGAATAAGGTTAAAAACTAATTTAGCAAGAGAAGGATACCTTGATAGTTGTAAATGATAGTATATTCAAGCTTCACAATGGAAATAAATGAAAATTAGGCATTCATGACTAGCATTAGATTGATGCATTTGTGATAGATACAATTTATTTTTGGTGTTAACTAGCATCACCACCATATCACCACCTTATTAAGTAATTATAAATTCATATAATATTTTGTGTGGACTCCTTTTACCCCTATATACTTTGTTGATATCCTCTATTTAGTACATTTACTTAGAATCTCCTACATTTTCTTACTTAGAAAGAGTACTATTCACATAGATAAGTCCCTTATCAATTTCTATAACATGTAAATTTATCACCTTATTAATGTTTACTTTTTAATAAATGGTCTTATATTTTTTTGATTATCTTCTTTTTTAAATGCTTGAAATATGCTTCTCTTTTAGGAAAAAGTATTCTTGTAATATCTCAAGATAGAGCTGTCATACACATAATTTAAACATAAAATCCACACACGTGGAAGAACCCTCATGGGTGTAAAAATATATAATTTCTATATATAGGCTCTATGTTCTATTTTTACATGTATTTTCATATTATCTCACATATAAATCAATGTGGAAATAAAATGCAACACACAAATAACATAGCAATGTCATTTTTGTTTATATTTAGGACCCATGGAAAGTAAGGTTTATTTAAATACATAATTAATTAATATGTAAGATGGTTAATTTTATATGAAATTTTATGACACCACCCACCATCACCACTATTCTCTAAAATACATATATTTATTCTATGCCAAAAAATCATTAGCTTGGTTCATGTTGTTGAATGAGGTTCTGATTAAGGTCACCATCACACTTATTGGTCTAAACTATGATGTTTTAAATTTAAGAATATAAATTCACCCCCTTATGTTCATTTTCACTATCAAATTTGAAATTCATCCCTTTCCTTCCAAATTCTATATTCGTCCATGGATAGAAACCCTAATCCTCTGTGTTTTCACACAGTTGGTTTGCCTATGTTCTGTGAAGGCCATGCTAAGGTGGGGAAAGATTATCAAGGGTGTGTTATGTGTTTCATATTTTTCACACTTCCTCATGAAGTACTCTTAATTCTCCATTTTTGTATTTGACAAGCAACTATCTAGGTCTAGCATCATGGATCTTAATGTGACCATACAACCCCTCACTCTTATCATGATTGGAAGTTGAAAGTAATTCTTATACTAAAGCGTAAAGACTTATATAGGCTAACAATGGGAACAGAAAAAGAACCTAATGTAACTAAGGACAAGGAAAAGTATTTTAATAAGTGTGACTAGAAGCATTTGTAATTCTATGTTTAAACCTATCTTTTAAATTAGTATTTCATGTTGAGAGCTTGAAATTAGTGGATAAAGTTTGGGAATCTCTTAAAAAATTATTTGGGATAGTTGATGAACTTAGAAGTCACGAGTTGGAAAATAAACTCCTAGGTCTTAATCCTTCTTGTTTTTCAACTTTAAAGGACTTCTTCACTGAATTTAGATCTTTGAAGTTGCAATTAAAAGATTATAAAATTGACAAGGAAGAGGATCAATTAATCCTTTCTGTACTTTCCAAACTAGGTTCTGAATTTTTTGTGTTTGTCTCTAATTTCTATTCCACTAAACGAGTCCTTGGTGCCGCATAGTCTATACCCTCACTTGATAAGTTTATTGCTGGTCTTACAAGGGACCAAAAAAAAATAATTCAAATGGGTACTTTGAAATCTACTAAGGAACAAGCTCTAATTACAGGAAATGAAAAGAAAATAAATGCTAAAGGAGAGAAAAAGAATACTAAAAAGGACAAGGAAGGGAAGAAAGAAGAAAAAAATTGATAATTTAAAAAAGGATAACTCATCTCAACAAAGTATTTCAATTACTAGGAGAGTTAAATATTCCTTTTGTAACAAATCTATTCATGAAGAACATTAATGCATAAAAAATTAGATTGAGTACCTCACTTATCGATTAAAATAGAATAATATTGAGGTAATTGATTCTGTCAAAATATCCTCTTCAAATTGGGAGATTATTAAGGAAAAAGAGAAATTGAAAGGAAAGGTATTATTTTCTCAAGTGATTATAGATTCTGGTGCTACACACCATATGGGCTCTCATTCAAATCCCAATTCTAGTGCTCATAAATTAGATGACTCGCTAGACGATAGTCATATTCAAG
This sequence comes from Thuja plicata, assembly GCA_018584345.1. Classification (NCBI taxonomy): domain Eukaryota; kingdom Viridiplantae; phylum Streptophyta; class Pinopsida; order Cupressales; family Cupressaceae; genus Thuja; species Thuja plicata. The sequence continues at coordinate 887,001 of MU224039.1, read as the reverse complement.
TAGATTTTTCAGGAAGGGTCGCATTCTCTTCTTGGTGCATGGTCTACATCAGTACCATCATCATCTTGTGGGGGGGCCTTATAGGATTCTTCATTTCTTATCTCTTTTTTGGGGGATAGTTTTTCCCACTAGGTTTTCTATCTTTCTCCTTTTATGAGAGATTTCATTGTACATGGGTACCTAACATGACTAGTAGCTAGGACCCATTTTTTTCATGTCCTCCTAAGTTATGCTTAAGGGGGAGGGGGGTGCATTGGTGTAATTATTTAACTACACTTAGGCTTATTAATCCTACTTAGTCATACATTTTCATTTGACACTTGACTACACAAGTTATCTTTGTTTAGGAGTTGTTTATAGAGGTGTTTAGAGAGGTGTCGATTCCATTTTGACTCCTCACCCTAGGATTATATGAGGCACCTCACCACCACTCATTATGTGTTGGAGTTTACTTTTGATTCAACCCAATCACTCATGTCTATATGCACACTTCTCTTTTTCAGATAAAAGCACAATAAGTTGTCACCCTTTTACAAAGGAAAAGGTTAACAACACCAAAAGTTTAAAACTTCAAGGGCATAAAAGTCATATTTCTATTGAGAATTTATTGAATATTTTTGCCTTCTTATTTTCAAATGCTACTTTGTGACCTAAATTATTTAACTGAGAAACACTCAATAGATTATAATTTAGTCCATTTACCCAATAATCATTCTCAAATTTTATCTGGTTATTCAACATTATTTCTCCTCTACCTTCAACTGGACAAGGTGTGTCATTACCCATTCTTACTGTACCACCTTTATAGCATTCAAAATTTTCAAAATTTTGCTTATCACCGGTCATATGGTGAGTATAGCCACTATCTATGATCCAAAAATCATTTTTTCTAATTTTAGATATGAGAGTTGTTTCTACATACCTTTTTTCATCATCATCTAAATCATCCTTTACCGCCACAAATACCATCTCGATGTCTTCATCAGATTTGGTGTCAGTATCATCATCCTTGCATTTTTCTAGGTAAGTGGCTTTCTTTCCTTTGTCCTTATAGTCTCGGGTATCTCTTATTTCTAATTGTCAGTAGCTTCTATAATCACCTCTGTTAGACTTCTTTTCAAATGATTTGTCATTACTTCTATCATATTTTCTTCTGTTAGTACATCTTGCAGCAAAGTGTCCAATCTCTTTGCAATTAAAACACACAAGTAATAATTTACCTTTGTATTTACCTTTTCCTCTCTACATTCTTCTAGCCATAAGTGCTTCAATTTAATCAAGATCATCTTCTTCACTTTCACTTTCACTATCTTTTCTCATAGTGTTTTTATGACTTGATTTACTTGTTCTCATAGAAGTTTTGAATGCAGACTCTGTTTGGTAAGACACTATTATCAAAGTTATTCATCTCAAATGAAATCAGTCTTCCAATTAAACTATCTAGAGTAACATTTCTATTTCCTAGTGCTCTCATTTCTTGAATGGCAGATACTCTAATAGCATAAGTAGGCAGTAAGATTCTTCAAATTTTACTTACCACTGTATCTTCTTCTAGTACACCTCTGACTCCTCGGATATCATTGACTACCTCTTTGATTCTTGTGCTGTACTGAGTGATGTTTTCACCTTCTTTCATTTTGAGATCATAAAACTTTCCTCTAAGGCTTTCTTCCTTGGCTCTCAAAACATTTTTGTCACCACCATCTACAAGCTTCAATTTCTCCCACATTTGCTTTGCAGTTTTGCATTCTTTGACATCTTCAAATTCAGCATCGGAGAGTGAGGAAGCAAGCTCTATCATCATGACATTGTGTTCATGCTTCTCTCTCATTTGTTCAAATTTTGGTGCTCCTATGGGAAACACATATTCAGTTTCTAGGAATTGAGTAACATCGTTACCAATACCTAATAAGTGGAGTCTTATCCTCCTCTACCATGAAGAAAAATTACCTTTTTTCAACTTGGGTACATCTCATTTGTTCATCTTGTGATCTTTGGCTTAGGTCTTGAAACCTTCCTTCTAAGAACACAGTCTCTGATACCAATTGTTAGTAATAACTAAGAGGGGGGGTGAATCAATGGCCTCAAAAATTAATCCTTAAATCAACCCTTCAAAACTTATAACCACAAATTATTTCTCAAGTTATCTTTTGTCCTACAAGATGAATGCCTTGAATAACTTATATCAATTTACTACTTGTTGGATTGCTCTGTTAAACCTTCTTCTTTATGTTTATCGGTAAGCAGCCATCTATTTACCAAAATACAGTAAATATGCAGAGTATACCAATATATCCAGAATGAATTATGTAAGATACAAAATAGTTAAGAAATGAATCATACACACATAACACATAGATTTTAACGTGGAAACCGTGTTAAGGGAAAAAACCACTGGGACCGGTACCCCAAATTTTCATTCTTCTGAAGTGAGCCCTATTAAGAGCCAACCTTGTTAAAGGTTACAAACATACTGTTAGGTGTGACCTTGTTAGAGGATTTTATACATAGAGGTTATCACTTAGTATCGGGCATCTAATGTTGCCATCCTTAAATCAACCTCTTTCTTAGACTGTCAATAGGCATCGGGCATATTCAATGCTACTTTCATGAATCAACCCTTTTGGCACTCCTTGAGATGTACCTCAATATATAGAAGAGTGTTAAGTCCTGCTCAGTTAAGAGACTTGATGCTTCAATGGTTAAACTGAAACATTATGACCTGTTCATATTGCAACTTTAAATTGAATATTTTCAGATCTATTTAAGTACATTACCTCTCTGACCAATGTATCAATTCAATCCTTGTGCTCCACACTTTCTTCTCTATGATGTTGTCCTCACCGTTCGTTGGTTGTCTGTAGAATTCCTTAGCTCTCCTCCAGTTTGTTTGATCAGCACTGCCTAAAGTTGTTCTTCGTCAGTTTCTCTTCAACATCTTCTTTCTATTCACTCCCCTTAATCCCCTTTTTTAAAAAAAAATTAAGCTCGTCTCCTATATAGAAATAATATTCATTGTTTCTTGGTTCTTGATTCTTGGTGTGATAAACAATCCAGCCAATTTGATTTAAAGCATAACTCCTAATTTTTCTCGCAGATATCTTCTTGCCAACTGTACAAATCAGCTTTAAATCAATTACTTATCTCCGGCTTTATCTGGATGAATAAAATAATGATAAGTATCTATTAGCTCTATCTTTAGCTTCTTTCCAGCTAGGCATTTTGTTATTTTCTTAATTCTTTGTTCTGTCGGTCAATACTTCAGTCAGTCATCGGTGATAATTGACTATTCCATCGGTGTGACTTCAGTTGTCATTGGGATCTCCGTACTTGTCTTTTCCATCGGGCAACACTGAAATTATTTCCATCGGGTTACTCTTTGTTTTTCTCATCGGGCAACACTGTAACTATGCTTGTTGGTAATTCTATGTATTTCTTTGTCGGGTAACACTGTCACTTTGTTCTTTTACTCTGACCGTCGGGTGCACTCCGTCCGTGTATTCAGCCACTTAGTGAATACTAGACTTGTATGCATTACTGATTAGCATATCCTTGATTCATGAGTTCTTTGAAGTCTTTGGTAGTATCTCCATGACCCTACATATTATATTAAGTTGACATCAATGACAATACAATACATTAACTAATTTAATGTCTTGCATGATCATCAACTTAACATCTTCAAACATTTAATATGTTACATGTCATCAACATGTGCTCTCGAAATGGATAGGAATGATAGAAGGAAAGGGGAAAGGAGAGGGATGATGAAGAATAGATAAATTCATGCTGAAATGGCATGAGAAACCTAAGTTTGATATTGTACTTGACACTATGGAGCAAGGTATGAGGAACCAAGAAGACAATGTGTCAAGTACATGATAAAAAAAGGTCAAATACAACTGTATGTTTTATGACACCATGATATGGAAGACCATGATGCCTTGGAACAATCGGATGAAAAGACCATAATAAATGCAAAAAATACTAACACATACAAGAAAAAAGCAATCATGCATATAAACCAAAAGCAACCCATAATTTTTCCCCTAGTCAAGCTGAAAACCAATTGATTGATTGATGATGATTGATTAAATATGGAAAATTTAACGATAAGAACAATGCACATCTAAAAGATTGGGAAGGATACATCCCATGATGATGATTTGAAAAAGTGGGCAATGGATTGTCAGCTGATTTGGATCAATACAAGCATTTGATTAAGGATTCATGTGCTAGATTAAAAGATTGGATTGATTGGATTAGTATTGATTGCACTTGGTTGGACTATTTTTGGATGTTTTGAGGAAGAGATTTGGAGGAGAAATGATTTTATAAGAGGGGAGAAAGATAAGAGAAACTCGATAGAATAGAATTTGAAGATAATATGATTGGAGGATAAGATGGATTGAAGGGTGGGAGGAAGAATAAATAGATTGGATATATTAGAGAGAATGAGATTAGAAGATAAGAGGAATTGGTAAATATGATAGAATTAGAGGATTAGAAGAGAAATGGAGTGGATAGAAGGGAATATGAATGGATTAGACTATAATAAAAATAGAGTGGATAGAAGAGAATATGAACAGATTATACTTGAAGATAAATGAATTGGATAGAAGGAAATATGTATAGATTAGAAGAAAAGAGAAATAGAGTGGATGGAAGAGAATATGAATAGATTAGACTAGAAGAGAAATGAATTGGATAGAAGGGAATATGAATGGATTAGAATAGAAGATAAATAGAGTGGATAGAAGAGAATATGAATGGATTAGAAAAGAAGAGAAATGAATTGGATAGAAGGGAATATGAATGGATTAGACTAGAAGAGAAATAGAGTGGATAGAAGAGAATATGAATGGATTAGACTAGAAGAGAAATGAATTGGATAGAAGGGAATATGAGTGGATTAGACTAGAAGAGAAATGAATTGGATAGAATTGAATTAGAAGATGGATGAAGGAAGTTAAGAGGAATTAGAGAATATGAGAGAATTGGAAGATAAGATAGATAGAATTGAAGAGAAATGGATCAGATTGGAAGATAGGTAGAATGGAAGAGGAATGGATTGGATAAGAAGATAGGTAGAATGGAAGAGGAATGGATTGGATTAGAAGATAGAAGAATGGAAGAGGAATGGAATGGATTAGAAGATAGATAGAATGGATGAGGAAGATAAGATATTAATGGATTAATATGAATTTGATAGAATGGGATTCAGACCAATAACAAGGGAGAACCAAGGAATGGTGGAGATGGAGAGATGAATTGGATGGGAGATAAATGAAGGGAATGGATGGATATGTAATATTGAATGGATAAATAGGGAATGTGGGATTAAAGGATGAAGATTCAAGAACTAGGTGGTAAAGGAGTGAAATGCCCCACACTAGCAGTAGGAAAAGGAAGGATGGGAAGATTAGGGATAAAGGATGCACAATAGAGAAGGATGGTGTGTAAGGGATGTGAGTGGAAGACTGAAGAATGGGGAATGAGTGGATTAGGATCCAAGGACTATGTTTCAAAGGATGCGCCCATACTAGAGGTGGGAAGATGAATGATGGAGAGATGGTGGATAAAGGATAAATGAGATGGATAGATAGTTGTGAAAAGGATATGCATGGAGGGGAGGAAGGCGTGTATTATCCAAAGCATGTATGGATGTATGAGTGCCTCTAGTTTTGTACGGAAGAGAAAAGGTATGAAAAGTGGAATGGATTTGGAGAAGATATATGAGATGGAGGGTATGAATAGGATAGGGGATATGATATGAAAAATATGGATAGGATAGAATAATGGATAATGTATGGAGGAAATGCATAGGGTAATAAAGATTAAAAGACATGGGAAAGAAGGATGGAATAATATAGGATTATGGAAGGGGGAAGGAGGAAATGTACAAGACAAGTACTATGAAATGGACGAAATGGATAGGATGTCAAGATCAAACATGGATAGAGGATGATGGACCTAGATAGGATTATGGATAGTGAATATGAAACATGGACTATATGAGTGGAGGGAAAGTATAGGATAGTCAAGATCAAAGATGGGAAATGGATGATGGACTTAAATAGGATGGTGTATGATGGATAGGGTATGTGGAAGAAATGTATGGTAGCATAGGCATGGATGGAGCTTTCCCCCAAGTATAGAGTGCAAAGCAATGATGCTAAGTAAATGGATATATAAGTGGATT
>MU224039.1:832965-871482 GCA_018584345.1 Thuja plicata | reverse complement strand
AGAAATACAAAGTACTTTCATTTCAATTTTCCATTTAAATCCATTTTTATTCCTAAGTATCCTTTATGAATGAGATAACTTTTAAAGCAAATAGAATCATCTAAATCATTTGATACATTACAAATATCACATTTGTTTTTCAATAGCTTTTCACTTAATCAGCAATAATGAGAAACACACTACTTTACTTGGAATGTTACAAAATCCTTTTCTTTTCCAACATCATATACATAAAGTTCATGCTTTCCCTTTTCTTTTTCCTAAGTCTACCCATTCCAAATACATCTTTTTGAAGTACATTTATGATTACATTACGTTCATCTCCTCTTGGGAGGTAACAATAATTTTACATCATGAAAGATAAAGTCTTCGTTCTTCAAAACTGGAACATTAAGCAAGCATGAATCCTCACGCACCGCATCCGCAAAAGATACCTTGATAAAAAGATTTACCACCCAACCATGTGGATACCAAAAGGTCCAATCCCCTGTGCTAGGAGATAAACACCAAGGCCTACAAAGAAGGGATAGCTAGACCATACCTAGGGTTGGGTAACCTTTCCCAAATAGCAAATCAAAGAAGATCAAAGTATAAAATCTTTTCCAAAAGGTTCTAAGACTTGGTAGAAACCAACAACCTAAGTGAGTTTCATTGCATAGCCCTCACCCCTTGGGTTGTCCTGGTACTAGCCACTCTGAGCCCCGGCCCCCAAGTAGGTACATGCGAAATTGAATGCCTTTCGTATAGACAAGTGCCATTCGATCGTACCTACACATAGGTACCTTCTCCCACTCCCATCCATAGCCTTTACTAGCGCTAATGGCATGGGAGAGGCATACATTAATATTTTTAGTGTTTGAACCCATTCCCATAAGTTTAATTAATTTTTCACTTGTTAAATAACTCTTCAGTAAATTATCTTGGTTCTAGCCACTTAGGGCCCCGACCCCGCACTAAGAGCCACTCACTTAGTGTTCTTAGGTTTTCTACCCTTAACCCACACATCAAAAATACATCATACATGTAGTAAAAACACATCATAACACATTTGAGAACTGCATCAAAGAATAGAGAATCATAAGGTAGTTTAGGGATGTTTAGGAAAATTAGGAACATTTAGGGAGGCCTAGAATGGTCCTGATCCTCCTAGACAACCTAAACCCTATTCATGCTTCCTACACACATCCTAACCCTATTAAAGAATCTAAATGCACCATATAACCTCCACCAAACATGTAAGGAACATATTTAAAGTTACACAAAATTTCACATGCCAAAACACAATGCTCTGTAAAATCTCACGTGCTTGAAATTTAACTAAGTGTGATTTTTTTTTTGAAAAATCTAAAATCTAGAAGTTGCATCTTAACTCCTAAGAAGATGAAATTTATTCCAATCATCCTGAAAGGTACCTAATTTCTTTATACAAGTATAACTTAAAGTATAAGAAATTAAAGTATCCGTGCATTCTTTTATGACAAAGAATTAAATTCATGTTATACTTGTATAATCAGATGGCTTAATACAATAATAGAGTAATGGCTAACAGAATAGCAATGTATATTTCTATACACGGCTGATAGAATACAATGATATAGCAATGACTGACAGTCTACAATGATAAAACAATGGCTGGCAGAATTACAATGATATAGCAACGACTGGAAGAATTACAATAATGTATAAATGGATGATGCTATATTTGTATAAACAAACTACTAAGTTGGGATTATATACAAACCCTAATCCACATATGAGATCATAATAATACTAACTCAAGATTAAATAAACAATGATAGATTACAAATGACAGGTTACAAATGGAAGATTACAAATTACAGATTAGAAATGATGGATTACAAACCCTAATCCAAACACGAGAGATCAAAATCTAATTATAAAGGTAGATGAAATGAAAATGCTATGGATTCTCCAGACTCTTACAAACCCAAGTAGTATTCATATTCATAATGCATAGGAAGTAATCCGTATTTGATATATATGATCATATTCTCTTTTCCAACAATAAAGACACAATGATATATGAATTATAAACATTTTGAAGCGTATATAAGCAACATGCATACAGAGAAAACATTCAATGATACTTTCATCAATTCATAATACAAAGGAGAGTTAACTCTCAGGATGAATTCCAACCTAGAGTCCTACATGGATTCAATTGATGAAGAAGTATCCAATCCTCTCAAAATTTTCCATCACTCCTTCAATCCTTCTGGATGCAATCTCCAGCCTCTACCCGTAACCACCAAATGCCAAAATCAAAGAATATTGAATTATCTCCTCACAAATATAATTTTCCTATAAGTGTAATACTAATATTGTTACCATTTATTTCCGAATCAATTCCGATCCAACCCCCTTTCACATAGGAAATCTTTCATGTATATAGATTGGAGGAGGTGGTTGCATGGGTAATCCAACCGATGCAACCATCCCAACTATCCATCTATTAATAATTAGGCTTAAACAATATTATTAAAGTCTTTCCGAGAAGAGATATAGCTATATTTACCTATTACCATAATCTAATTTGTGTTTCCTTTATTTAAGGAAGGTAATACTAGTTATTATTTCCAACACATTTACCATACCAATAACTTATTTAATTGTTATTAATATAATGCAATAATTACTTACTCACCAACAATTATATAAATATATGTATGCATATGCATATGTGTGCACCCATATGCCTATGTGTACATATATTATTATTATTATTATAAATATTATTGCAAACATAATATTATTATTATAAAACATATTATTTATTCATACACTAATCCATATTCTTTACAAAACACAATAGTGATATTTAAGGTGAAATATACCACTATTATTAAAACATTTATTATTATTATTTCCATAGGAATTTTATTATTATGAATATTATAAAATAACATCATAGAATTCTTTATTATTGTTGATATTAAAATCACAAGATTTGATCACATACTAACTCATTCCTAACAAGATACGCTAGTACATAAGTACCTACTAATAAAGATAAATTACTAAATCTGTTAGAAACACTGAGAGGGGGGGGGGGGGGAATCAATTTGTGTCTATTTAATANGGGGGGGGGTGAATCAATTTGTGTCTATTTAATATATTTCAGAAACTTAAACATAAATAAAACATACATCTAATGAAGCTTAATGAAAGAATACATAATGCATGATATGTTTACAGGGAAACTTTGATCATAGGAAAACCCCGGTGGGAATTAGTACCCACAAATATTGCACTAGTATAATGAACCTGTTAAAGTTCCTTTGCCCTATTAGGAGTAGTCTTTACAATCCAAGTACAATGACCCTATTAGGAGTCTATTACAAAACCCTGTTAAAGGTATATGGCTCACTACCAGAGCTCACTGCTCAATAGGATGAAGGCTACAACCTTCTGATGGTTGATATACACTATATCAAAAGTGAACTGCTATGATGACACTGCTGTCTGATCAGTTCTGTGTATGTGCTGATGCTCTTACTCCCTTAAAGAGATTTATCTCATAATGAATTCATTATACTGCTCTTCTATATCTTACTCATGCATATTATTTGACACTTGTAACATAACTTTACATTACATACTTATATGTTCATACCTGAATAGACGCGACCCAAAACAAGACTTATGGTTGGCCCTAAAACATAATACACAATGCTTCCAAACTAATTGGATTAAGCATGTTTACAACATTACTAATTACATCATTACAAACATACTATCATAGGCATTTTGCCTTTACATAACAAAATAATATACGCTGATCAAAACACTTAGTCGGCTTTCATGCTCTATCTTTTGGACTACTGGTGTACTGATCTATATGTAAATTCTTTGTACTATCATGTTGTACCATGTGCTTCAAGAATTAGTATGTAGACATCACATAGAACATATATATGAACATGCATACTCTGATTTGATCTCTCGCACATGCACTAATGTGTTGATCGCTGTATAACTCTGTCTATCCTGTTTTCCATACTTAGTCATTTTTTCTTCTAAGTTTACTTAGATAGAAACTTAGTATGACTTTGTTGCCATGATGACAACACAAAATAATTCATGCATCCTCAGGAAGTTAACTTGCCAACAAAATCATACCCTCACAAGAACAATAATTCACCTCAATAATCTACTAAAAAAATTGAACATACCATGAAGAAAATTAGAGCTACCATACTCAAAACCTCATTCTCAAAGAATGCAAAAGACAAGAAACCAACTACAAGATCCAAAATACCAACAAACTGAGAGGACACATAAATACATCATCCACACAAGGAACTGACTCAGGAACTCCCCACCTAAAGGTAAAAGGATCAGAGGCAGAGTTCCTTCCTGTGGAGCTTGGTGATATCTCCATAACAACAACAAAAATCGAGGATTTTGAGGGATCACTCAGACCTGTGAAGCCAAGTGGAGATGATACCCGGTACCTGCACTCCTACATCACCAAGAAGATATACATGGATACATATGGATATACATACAAATTAGATATATGCAAGTAGATGACCAGGATTGATACATCGTGTGGACCTCACTAAGTGAGTAACTACGACTTCATCTTGAGTCATGAAAACACATCAGACACATATTCATGAAACATAAAACATCATGATAATGGCTAGATTCAAATCCTTGTGTTAGATCCATAAAACATATAAAAATAGATGGTTTTCTAATCTCATAAAAATATAAATGATAACCATAAATGAGCATATCAATCATTTGATAAACATATCATCATCCACAAAAACATAAATGTAAATGTATAGTTCTAATCATCATAATAGAATGTCCAAATCAGAAAGTCCAAGTATCACCATAGGAATGGGTATTACACTATCTTTCCCACCTAGCATCCGTAATGCTCTTGACATCTATAATGAATTTGTTGAAATATGTTTCTACTTTAAATGCTTCATCTAAAATCTTATTGTATCTTTGCATATCTAATTCTCCCTTTTTAGAAACATATACGTCTTTACTAGGTAGCATAGTGTCAAATTCTGAGCCCCATACTGCTAGTGGATTGATCTGACTATCTTTTGATATGATAGGTGGCACAAACCTATTTTTATTAATCCAAAACATATTTAAACTTGCCTCAATCTAATTTTCCTTTCCTTTGAAAAAGGAAAAGGTTTCCCCTATATGTTCTATCTCAACCCCAACTTCGGTTACTATTAGTAATAACTGAGAGGGGGGGAGGGGGGGTGAATCAGTGACCTCAAAAATTTATCCTTCAAAATTAACCACCAATCAATAAATCTCATATTATTATGTCCCTACAAGATGCATACCNAGGGGGGGGGGGGGGGGGGGGGGTGAATCAGTGACCTCAAAAATTTATCCTTCAAAATTAACCACCAATCAATAAATCTCATATTATTATGTCCCTACAAGATGCATACCATGAAATACTAATAATGATTAACTGTTTGTCGGTTTTCTCTGTCAATCCTTATTCTTTCTTGATTACCGATAAGCAGTATAACTATTTACCATAACTCAGTAAATAAGCAGAGTATATTGATCAATCTAGAGTTAGCTATGTAAGATGCAAGATAGTAAAGAAATGAATCATACACACATAACACATGAGTTTTAATGTGGAAACCTTGTTAAGGGAAAAACCACTGCGACCGGTACCCCAAATTTTCACTCTTCTGAAGTGAGCCCTGTTAGGAGCCAACCATGTTAAATATTACAAACACACTGTTAAGTGCAACCTTGTTAGAGGATTTTATACATAGAGGTTGTCACTTAGTATCAGGCATCTATTGCTAACATCCTTGAATCAACATCCTTCTTAGACTGTTAATAGGTATCGGGCAAGTCCAATGCTACTTTCATGAATCAAATTTTTTGGCACTCCTTGAGATGTACCTTAATATATAGAAGACTGTTAAGTCCTTCTCAGTTAAGAGACTTGATGCTTCAATGGTTAAACTGAAACACTATGACCTGTTCATGTTGCAACTTTGAATTGTAGATTTTTAGATCTATTTAAGTACATTACCTCTCTGACCAATGTATCAATTCAATCCTTGTGGTCCATACTTTCTTCTCTATGATGATGTGCTCACTATTCCTCAGTGTCTGCAAAATTCCTTACCTCTTCCCTCAACTTGTTTGATCAGCACTGCATGAAGTTGTTCTTCATTAGTTTCTCTTCAACATCCTCTTTCTATTCACTCCCCTTAATCCCATTTGTAAATGAATTAAGCTTGTGTCTTATATAGACATAATATTCATTATTTCTTGATTCTTGATTCTTGACGTGATAAACAATCTAGCCAATTAGATTTATAGAATAACTCTTGATTTGCCTCGTAGATATCTTCTTGCCAACAGTACAAAACAACTTTAAATCAAACACTTATCTCTGGTTGAATAAAACAAAGTAGACAACCAGTTAAGTCTATTTTTAGCTCTACTAGCTAGATATTTTGTCATTTTTTGAACTCTCTATTCTATCAGTCACCACTGCAGTTAGTCATCGATGACAACTGACTAATCCATTGGCGAGACTCCAGTTAGCTTCATGATCTCCGTCCGTCGGGCATCATTGGAATTTTAATTGTCGGGTAACTCTGTAGTTTTGCTTCATTGGGCAACACTATGCATCTCATCATCGGGTATCACTGTGACCCTTCTTCTTTTCTCTATCCATCAGTGTGCACTCCATTGGTGTTGTTTGTCACTTAGTGAATACTTGACTTTTATGTATTGTTGAAAGCATAACTTTGGTTCCTTTGTTTCTCTGAAGTCTTTGGCATTATGTACATGACCGTACAGATGATATCAAGTTGACATCAATCAGTTACATGTCATCAGTCTCTCCCTTTGACATTTATGACAACATACTATATTATCACACTATACTATTTCTAATACAATATAAAATACAACAGTTGAGATTCATCAAACTACCAATCTTTTGTTTTGTTAACTGATAAATGTCTAACCATTGGTAAGCTCTGTTTTAGCTTAGATTTGATTCTTGTAGCTCTCTATCTTTTGATGTGTTGTGTTCTCTCCTTGTGTCAATTTATCTCCCTTGACTATTCTTCTCTTTTGATGTCTTTTCTTTTGTCAGCAACTCTACCTTTATATAATCTTTCCATACAATTTCTCTCCTTAAGGATATAATCTCTCCCTGTTGGAGTAATGTGATAATGGATAATCTCTCTCCTTTTACAGAAGGATGTGATAATATGGATAATCTCTCTCCCTTTGACAGAAATGTCAAATAAATATCTTACAAATATCTAACATTAATGTCAAACAATCATTTCTATATATCCATAATATATTCCTTGAATTTCCCTTATCCATCAACAATACAACAATATGCTCTGGTGCTCGGCGTTGATATATACCTATCTGTATATAGATGTATCCTTGAAGTTCATCTCTTTTCTTGCATCAAAATTAATGTTATTCTAATAATATGTAGGCTAATGTAGCCTTCTAGTCATTTTACTGACTGGTAGACAAGGGTTTGACCCCTAGTCTCTTTCTCAAGTATTCAAATGTATTCTTGGGCAGTGGCTTGGTGAAGATATCAGCTAATTGTTCTTTGGATTGCACATACTCAAGTGTCACCTCCTTTGGTTGAACTTGTTCTCTTAAATAATGATACTTGATTGCAATGTGTTTAGTCTTAGCATACATGAATGGATTCTTAGAAATGTTTATTGCACTGGTGTTATCACAATAGATAATTACTGGTTCTAGGATCTTCATATGCATACCTTCCAATAACTATTTGATGCATGCAATATTTGACAAATTTGTAGTAGCAGCAACATGCTCTGCTTCTGCAGTAGACTGAGAGATGCATCCTTGATTTTTGCTAATCCATGTGACAAGTCTGTCACCCATAAAGAATGGTCCTCCAGTTGTGCTCTTCCAATCATCAAGATTTCTAGCCCAATCAGTGTCGGTAAACACCTTTAGTTAAAATTTTCCTTCTCTTCTATACCATAAGCCATATTCCTTGGTATTCTTTAGATATCTTAAAATTCTTTTCACAGTAGTCATATGTGATTCCCTGGGGTTAGTAGAAAATGTAGCAGCAATTCCTACTGCATGTGCAATATATGGTCTAGTGTGTACAACATACATGATTTTTTCAATCATTGATATGTACAAAGTCTGATTTACCTCTGATGTCTTGTCCTCCTTTATCAACTTACATCCAGTAGCCATCAGTGTTCCAACTGGTTTGGAATCTTCCATCTTGAATATTTTTAGGACTTCTTTAATGTATTTGGATTGTATAATGAAAATACCTTCACATTATTGCATGATCTGTAGACCAAGAAAGAACTTGATCTCTCCAAACATAGACATCTCAAACTCTTTGCTCATCTCATTAGAAAATGATTTGCATAGTATATCATTGCCTCCAAATATGATGTCATCAACAAATATTTCAACAATCAAAGTGTTAGCATTAGTATCTTCCTTCAAATAAAGATTAATGTTTTCACTAGTCCTTACAAATCCAATACTTATAACATAGGAATGAAGTCATTCATACCAGGCTCTAGGAGCTTGTTTCAATCCATACAAGGCCTTATGAAGTCTACATACCATGTTTCTCTTGTCTGGATCTACAAACCCTTCTGGTTGCTCAATGTGTACCTCTTCTTCAAGTATTCCATTCAGGAATGCTGACTTGACATCCATCTGGTATACCTTGAATCCTTTGTATGCACCAAAAGCAAATATTATTATTACACCTTCTATCCTATAAATGGGTGCAAAGGTATCTCCATAGTCAATACCTTCCTCTTGTGCATACCCCTTGCATACTAGTCTTTCTTTGTTTCTTGTGACTTCTCCATTCTCATTCATCTTGTTCCTGAATATCCATTTAGTACCAATGATATTCTTGTCATCTAGTCTTGGTACAAATGGCCATGTCTTGTTCTTCTCAATCTGCTCAATCTCATCATTCATAGAACTTATCCATTCTTCATTATCAAGTGCAGCATTGACAGATTTTGGCTCAAATTCATAAATTAAACAACTTGTGTTTAGAGACTTAATTCTTATTCTTGTACCAGCTTTCTTATCTCCTATGATCTAGATCTCTGGATAGTTCCTTATTACATATCTTGCAAGAACGGGTTCAACTCTTTGTCTATCATCTTGATCATCATTTTTTCCTTCATTTTGTTCTTCATCACCTTGCACTTTATTTTGATCATTATCCTGACCATTGGTATTTGCAGCCTGAGCGTCGGTTACAACTTGTTTTAGTCCTCTGGTTCTTTTGTGCTTTCTAGCTCATTCTTTTCTGCAAATTCATCTATCTTCAGCTTTGCACTTTCAACAATTTTGTTAGAGGCCTTAATAAGACATTTATAAGCCTTGATTTTGGTGGAATACCCTAGAAAGATACCTTCATCACTCTTGGCATCAAGCTTTCTATTTCTATCATCCTTTAAGATATAACATTGACTACCAAACATTTTTAAGTAACTTACATTGGGTGTTTTACCATACCATAGCTCATAGGGTGTCTTCTTTGTGTCCTTCTTCAATTATACTATGTTTAATGTGTAGATAGTAGTAATGATAGCTTCCCTCCAGAAGATTTGGGTGATGCCTTTCTCTATCATCAATGTTCTAGCATAATCAACTATGGCTCTATTCCTTCTCTCAGCAATCCCATTTTATTGTGGTGTTCTTGGTGCAGAAATCTGTCTTTTTATACCATGCTCATTGCAAAAATTAGTGAATTCATCTGATATAAACTCTCCTCCTCTATCTGATCTCAATAATTTCAAATCTTTACCACTTTGTTTTTATACCATTGCTTTATACCATTTAAACATCTTGAATGCTTCATATTTATCTTTTAGAAACATAACTGTCATCATTCTAGAGTAGTCATCAACAGAGAGAATAAAATATCTATCTCCATAATAACTCTTTGTCCTCATTGGTCCACATAGATCAGTATGGAATAATTCTAGAATATCATCAGATGTATGGGTTTTACTTTTGAAACTAGACTTTGTCATGTTACCCTTTTGACAATTCTTGCACATGATGTTGTCGGGATTTGACATCGTCGGTAAGCCTCTTACATTTCTCCTTCTACTTATTTTCATCATGTTGTCAAAATTCACATGACACAATATTTTATGCCACAACTATATGTCGTTGTTTCTTGTCATTAAGAAATTGGTGCTAGTATCATTCAGATAGAATAAGTTACCTTTTGTCTATTCACCGGTACCAATCAAACTTCCTGATTCATTGAAGATCTTTTCCTTCTTATTCTCAAATGCTACTCTATGACCTAAATTATTCAGTTGAGAAACACTCAATAGATTATAATTTAATCCTTTTAACCAATAAGTATTTTCACATTTAATCAGGTTATTCAACATTATAGTTCCTTTACCTTCAACTAGACAAGGTGTATCATTACCCATTCTTACTGTACCACCATTATAATACTCAAAAGTGTTAAACTTTTCTTTGTCACCGGTCATGTGGTGAGTGCAGCCACTATCTATAATCTAGATGTCATTCTTGCTAATCTTAAATATGAGTGGAGTTTCTACATACCTTTCATCTTCATCTAAATCATCTTTCACAGCCACAAACACCATCTTGATGTCTTCATCAGGTTTGGTGTCAGTATCTTCATCTTTTCAAGCAACTAGGTGGCTGGCTTTCTTGCCTTTGTCCTTGTAGTCTTGGGTATATCTTCTTTCTGATTGTCGGTAACTTCTATAATCTTTGTTATCACCTCTATCAGATTTCTTCTCAAAAGATTTGTCATTAAATCTATCATCTTTTCTTCTGTTAGGACATCTTGCAACAAAGTGTCCAATCTCTTTACAATTAAAGCATACAAGTGGTAACTTGCCTTTGTATTTACCTTTGCCTCTCTCTATTCTTCTAGCCATAAGTGCTTCTATTTCATCTAGATCTTCTTCTTCACTTTCACTTTCACTTTCACTATCTCTTCTAGATGTGTGTTTATGACTTGATTTTCTTATTCTCATAGAAGATTTAAATGCATACTATAAGTTTGGTAAGACACATTATCAAAGTTATTCATCTCAAATGAAATCAGTCTACCAATTAAGCTATCAAAAGTAACTGTATTGTTTTCTAATGCTCTCATTTCTTGAATGGAAGAAACTCTAATAGCATATACAGGCAATAAGGTTCTTAAGATTTTACTTACCATTGTCTCTTCTTCAAGTGCACCTCCAACTCCTTGTATAGCATTGACTACTTTGATTCTTGTGTTGTACTGTGTGATGTTTTCTCCTTCTTTCATCCTGAGATCATCAAACTTTCCTCTAAGGCTTTCTATCTTGGCTCTCAGAACATTTGTATCACCTCCATGTACAAGTTTCAGTTTGTGCCACATCTTCTTTCCAATTTTTGCAGTCTTGGACATTTTCAAATTCAGCATCAGAGAGTGAGGAAGAAAGCTCTATGACTATTCAGTTGTGCTCATTCTTCTCTCTCAATTGATCTATTGTTAATACTCCTGTGGGAAACACATATTCAGTATCTAGGAATTGAGTAACATCATTACCAATACCTGATAAGTGGAGTCTTATCTTGCTTTTCCATGAAGCAAAGTCATCTTTGTTCAACTTGGGCACATCTCATCTATTCATCTTGTGATCTTGAATTAGGCCTTGAAACCTTCCTTTCTAAGAACATAAGCTCTAATACCAATTGTTAGTAATAACTGAGAGAGGGGGTGAATCAGTGGCCTCAAAAATTTATCCTTCAAACTTAACCACCAATCAATAAATCTCAGATTATTCTATCCCTACAAGATGCATGCCATGAAATACTAATAATGATTAACTATCTATCAGTTTTCTCTACCAATCCTTAATCTTTCTTGATTACTGATAAGTAGTATAACTATTTATTGAAACTCAGTAAATAAGAAGAGTATATCGATCAATCTAGAGTTAGCTATGTAAGATGCAACAAAATAAAGAAATGAATCATACACACATAACACATGAATTTTAACATGGAAACCTTGTTAAGGGAAAAACCACTGGGACCGGTACCCCAAATTTTCACTCTTCTAAAGTGAGCCCTGTTAGGAGCCAACCCTATTAAAGGTTATAAATACACTGTTAAGTGCAGCCTTGTTAAAGGATTTTATACATAAAGGTTGTCACTTAGTTTCGGGCATCTCTTTCTACCATCCTTGAATCAGCCTCCTTCTTAGACTATCAAGAGGTATTGGGCAAGTCCAATTCTACTTTCATGAATCAACCTTTTTGGTGCTCCTTGAGATGTACCTCAATATATAGAAGACTGTTAAGTCTTGCTCGGTTAAGAGACTTGATGCTTCAATGGTTAAATTGAAACACTATGACCTTTTCATGTTGCAACTTTGAATTGCAGATTTTTAGATCTATTTAAGTACATTACCTCTCTGACCAATGTATCAATTCAATCCTTGTGCTCCATACTTTCTACTCTATAATGTTGTGTTCACTGTTCGTCAGTGTCTATAGAATTCCTTAGCTCTTCCTTAAGCTTGTTTGATCAGCAATGTATGAAGTTTTTCTTCATCAGTTTCTCTTCAGCATCCTCTTTCTATTCACTCCCCTTAATCCCATTCGTAAATGAATTAAGCTTGTCTCTTATAGAGACATAATATTCATTGTTTCTTGATTCTTGATTCTTGATTCTTGATTCTTGATTCTTGATTCTTGGTGTTATAAACAATCTAGCCAATTAGATTTAAAGCATAACTCCTGATTCATCTTGTAGATATATTCTTCCCAACTATACAAATCTATTTTAAATCAATCACTTATCTCTGGTCAAATAAAACAAAGTAGAAAACCAGTTAAGTCTATTTTTAGCTCTGCCAGCTAGATATTTTGTCATTTTCTAAACTCTCTCTTCTGTCGGTCACCACTACAGTTAGTCATCGGCAACAACTGACTGATCCGTCGGTGAGACTCCAGTTAGCTTCATGATCTCTATCCATCGAGTATCATTGGAATTTTACTCGTTGGGCAACTTTGTAGTTTTTCTTCATCGGGCAACACTATGCTTCTGATCGTTGGATATCACTGTGACTGTTCTTCTTTTCTCTATTCGTCAGTGTGCACTCCATTGGTGTTGTTTGTCACTTAGTGAATACTTAACTTTTATGTATTGCTGAAAGCATAACTTTGGTTCCTTTGGTTCTCTGAAGTCTTTGGCATTATGTACATGACTGTACAGATGATATCAAGTTGACATCAATGACAATACAATCCATTAACTGATTCAATGACCTACATTATCTTTCAACTTAACATTATCAAACATTCAATCAGTTACATGTCATTAGTTACTACCTCTGGAAGATCTGATCTATGTGGTTGCAAAGATGCCAACCTTTCAAAAAATCATTTTCTTCCTGACCATGTAGCATAGTATGGGTTCAAAATTGAAACAAAATTATTAACTTCAACCTGCAGGCCTAGAAACTTGCCATAGGCACAATATACTATATGTTTCTTATCTTTTATTATGTTGATCCTATGCTGCAAAATTTCATTCAATGCACCCAAAACAAAATTGTTGTGCTCACTAATCCCTTGCCTTGTTTCTGTTGAAGAATGCTCTATTTCTTTTGTTTGAACTTTAGCATCTTGTACTTCTTTTGGTGCTACAGGGGAAAATTCAAGCATATCTAGCAGTTTTTGTGTCAATTCTACTATCAAATTCTCCTATGCCTTGATCTTTATTAGACCCAATTCCCTATCCTTGACTATGTCACTAGTTTCACCAATCAGTTTATTGAATCTCTCGAATATTTGGGCAGCCTTTACTTCATTCAGTTGTGCAAAATGGGTGAGAACTTGGGAAATTTTCAAGTCTTTTGTGTTTTGAATAGACCAAATGATCTTGTTCCCTTCCATTTTTTCTTGTATGTTCAGCAAGGAAGGCTTTTGACCCTTTAGAGCTAAGCTCCACATTGCTAGGGCCTGGGATTTTGGGTTAGAACCAAATCCTCTTATCATTTCTCCAACCTATATTTCTGATGACAAATTTACATCAGGTTGTTTCCTTATCTTATCTATTATGAAGGCCGAGGCTAAATCTCATCCTTCTACCAATAACATCCCACTAGATTTTACTAGTTGCCTAGTCTCTTCTGGTGTGATCTGTTCTAAATCAAGATCATAATCCTACAATGTTTGTAAAGCCTCACCTGTTACTGGATCTCCACCTTCCAATTGCAACTGTTCACCCACTTGCTTCTGCTTATTCCAAATAAGAAATTCCTTAAACTATTTGGTCTTGATAAAATTGTCATCACTTAGGAATTGATCTTGGTGCAACAATCTTTCATAAGTGCATGTCAGAAGAGGTAATTCAATTTCTTCTTCATCATCCTATTGACGAGACTTTGTGACTGGTCTCATCAATAGATGAAGATTTGTCACTGGGTACTGAGGTACCAACCAACTTCACGTGTAAAGGTTGTCTGGGGAATAAATGCTCTGGGCCTTCAAGCACTTGAGTGGCGGGTCTCGACGGTGCGGGGAGCTAAGTTCATAAATTGACTATTTTGTTCAGGGGGATAGATGGTTTTGACTCATCTTCTCTAGGGATTTTGTGATGGTTTGAGGTTTCCTACAAGCACGTGTGATTTTACCAAATAAATAGAAAAATATAGACCATAGTTAGCAGTTCGTTATTCTACTTGTAGTCATGTAATATATCCTTAATATCAACAATGCTCTAATAGAATATACTAAATACTAAATGCATACAGAACCATCAGTTCATACATATTCAATAGCAAGTGGGAATGAGATCATCTAATCTAACAAAACATCAGAGCAAAGGACATTGGAAACATACAACACAAAAGAGATATTGCTAATGTAGAGATCAAAACGCCAACAACATCATTACCAAAAACTCTTGCTTCATCATTAACAGGGTATTCCAGTATCACTGGTGTGTATATCAATGGCTCTAAGGGAGCAGCTAAAAATTAAGAACTACTGAGCATTGAGCTTTGCAACTACTGAGAAATAAAATGCTAATAGTATTGGACTACCAAATCATCAATTTCGTTGACCCTTGAAATGAGGTCAGACTTATTATTTATACACAAAGTTTTCCCTAAACTTAGCCTAATCTAACTATACACTCAACCATTAAAATACAATATTCAGTGGTCGGTACTACCTGCACCACTTACAATCACCTTGAAAAGAGTAGAGGTCTTACATGGTAGAGGAAGAAAACAAGAATAAAGGATGGAAGAATCAGCCTTGAGAAGAGTGTCAGAGTAAGAACAGAGGAAATCTAATCTTCCTGGAGTTTGAGGCTACATGCCTCATCAATGCAAAATGTGGCTCAATGTCTTTGATGCACCAGGTAGTGAATGCTGGAGCAGTGCCTTGGGAAGATCACCTATTTGAGCCATCCTTTCATAGGACATGCCTTATCAGGATCACCTACTTTCTGACCCCCTTATTAATTGCTAGATAATGACCGGTTGGCTCCGGAGAACCTGGACACGGGTCATTGAAAGAATACAAAATTTAGATCTGGAATTTCAGAGTCTAGGGGATTACACTCAAAGAATAATGAATGTTCAAAACTGCACCCTACTGGTAAAAATCCCCAAAATCTGGAGAGCTTTATTGTCCCTTGTTGTTCTTGAAAGCCTCCAAAATTTGGCTAATGCCATTTCCATCTATATTATTGATACTGCCCATTGGTCATGGATAATTTTGAAATTCTCTTCAATGTCTCCGGCCCCATCCAAGAATTCTTCTACTAACTTTATGGAGTCATGAGCCCGAAGCATCATCTTAGATATTCTTGACAATTTCCCTCCGTCGAAGTCCTGACAAACTGATACCGGGACTCCATCAACTTATCAAACTTGCTAAGGACATAGTACTCCAGGGCACAAGTCCTGGTGGTGAAGGGATCAACTTGTGAAACCCTTCCAACAAATGCTTTATATAGATCAAAATGATACCTAACCTCTATGACCTTTTCTTTTAGGGTTAGAACAAGTTTCTTGCTTAACTCAATTTTGAGACCAAGTCTAGAGTACTAGGCCTGGAGGAATTTGAAGGATTCCTCTCCTAAAATTCCTACCTCGGTGATGGCCTCTTTGCCAGAGTTTATTACTTCATCCAATCCGGTCCTCCATCCCTCATACTTTTCTATGTTTCCTTCACACAGGGTGACAACATCGTTTACCTGGCCTAAGAGATTATTGACCAAGTAAAGGTCTGAGAGTGACGTTTCCAGGAATTGCCTTACAGCCCTGATCTACTTTGTGATCCACCCACCTATAGCCTATGCCTTCTTCTTCATGGCCCGAAGAGAATCCATGTCACCCTATGGAAGCGGTAGTTTGGAGATGGAGGCTTCCAGATGGATCATGGCCAGTGGTTGTGTAAGTTCTGCTAGAAGTCCAAGGAGATTTTCATTTTTCTCTCTTTTCTCCTTTAATTTCTATGCCTGTTTGTCATACCGGGCTTTAACTGCCTAGGTGGCCTCTCTTAGCAGGTCTAACTCAGCCTGCTTATCTTTCCTCCCCAGAGGCACTTCAGTGATTGCATAGTCTTCAAATCTGGTTGTTTCTTCATCTGTATCTGGGGGAGGGGTTGTAACTATTGCAACTGTATTTCCTCCCAGACCAGTCCAGAGGGTATTGACGGTTCAAGCCTTTTTGGGCTTCTTAGCCTCTACATTTTGGGCCATCATCTTGGCTAATGATAGGGGAACGCCTATCAGTGCTGAGGACTTTCTCTTTCTAGATTCCACCAGGCATTGTGGTGGTTGGGGCAGTTTTGTTGCTAAGGCATGAGTATCAAGGCCTTCTTCAAAGTCTACTGGTGTATCTCTGGTATCTACGGCCGCATCAAAATCTCTCTTTTTCCTATTCCCTGGGGGTTTCAGTGCTTTCCACCCTAGTGGTGTCTTCATCTATGGTGTTAGGGACCCCATCTCCACCAGCACTAGCATCATCTATATCACCGGGGTTTTCCCCATTCTTCTTAGCATATGTGGTTTTAGTGTCCACACAATCGAGGTTATCCCTCCCATTTTGTTGTTGTTGCTATTGTTCATCTCTGACGTCATTCGCCAGGAAATCCTTCTCCATAGGCACATCTTCTATAGGAGGCGGAGGAGTCTGGCCAATGTTTGACTGTTGGGCCGCTAAGACCACCTCATCAAATGTCATGCTTTGGGAAACTTGATCATCCAAAGTAACTAAAGGCATTTGGAGTGTGATGGTTGGGGGTATGGTTGATCTCATAGGTTCGGTTTCCCCAGTTGTTGGTTGCTCATCATTTTTTTTTCTTGAATTTGTCTCAGTCCCCTAGACTAGTGTTTCCTCCACGTCTTGTAAATCCTCTTGTGCTGTTTCCTATTGTAGCTCCTTTTTGGGTTACCAGACCCCCTATTCGGAGACCACTTCCTTTTCTGGTGTCTCCCCATCATCGAGGATTATCTCCACTTCTTGCACGATAGTTTCTTCTACTACCTTTTCTATCTCCCCGTGTACATTCATAAGTTCATCTATCCCAAAGATATCATCAAAGTCATCATGTAGAGGGGAGGTTTACAGGAGATCCTCTAGCTCAGGGGAGTCCGAATTGACCTCCACTAAGGGAATATTAGGCATGTCAGGACCTGTGTCTGTGCCTGGGGGATTTTCTATCCTCTTCTTCTTTCTTCTTTGTAACAGGGCCCCGACATACATAATATTTGCAAACTATGCCTTCGCCTCTATCTATCGGCTCATAAGTGCCACTAATGAAGGGGATCCTGCCGGGTGGGCGAATCCTGCTGGAGTTGCTAGGAGACCACGGGAGAGCTGGGCACTTATATTTTGACTCGTCAGCCTAGAAACCTCCAACTGCTCATGAATTTTCTCCAAAATGGGAAGCAGATCTTGGGGAGTAACTTGGGGCAGGACGTCTTTCTTCCCCTTCCCCTTGTCTTTTCCTGGTCCCATAGCTCTGAAAGTGGTAGCAGACCCCCGCAAGATCAAGTCATTACGGGTGCTCCTTGGACACACCCTCTCAAAATATTTATGGTTGTTATCAATGATGTGGTAACTCACATCCTCAATTGTTAAGTTCTCCAGGGTGTCCCAATCCACTGAAGGGAGATCCAACTTGTCGATCCCCTGTTCTTTGTATGTCGGGTCCTCCAGAGGCCCATCGTCATAAATTTTTTTTGGGAAGCCTCGAAGGTTAAGAGATTTCATCAAACCTTTTGACATCCACAAATGCTACTGATCAAAACCATCCTCACAATCTGCCCAAGAATCTTCAACATGAACTTTATGTGGTACAGATGTTGGGGAAGCGACTCTCTTATCTTGTTAATCAGATCAAAACTGTTCCTAGTGAGGTGGAATTCTTCCAGTCTGAGACACTTTAGCTCATTATTGGCTCCTTAGCTATCACGAGACTACAAGAATAGTTCCCACAAGTGATTGGGAATGGGATGGATGTAACCTTCTTCACGCCAAATAATGCGTGGAGTTCCAAGATTTTTCTGTAGAACTCCAAATGAATGATCCTATCCCCACAATGTCTGGGGGGTAGGTAGGGCTTTCTGAAGAAGTTGGTCACCCAAATATAAGTATGCTGCTAAAATTGAATAAAATAATTATCATAAGTGCTCACCAAGGTCATCGCCTCCTGCGATAACCAGTACTCAAAATCCTGAGTGAGTGTCAAAATGTTATGGTAAATGAACACGTCATTTACCCTACAAAAATGGGGGAAGCAGATTTCCCACTGAATCTGGGGATAATGATCACATTGGACAAGCTGGCTGGGCCCATTCCTGATAACGCCCACTATCTGCAATCCCCAAAGAGTGGGTCTCTATTGGGCTAGTGCACACAATACATATGTAGTCATGTAGAACTTTGAATTCTGGAGGACATTCTTCAGCTGAAAGTCTATGTGATTGGTGATGATGGTCACCCAGTCAAAGGTCTGACTATAGATGGTGATGCAATAGAGGAAGTAGTACATCCATGCCAAAAATTCCCTGGCATGGGACTCCCCGAAGAGCCTGCTCAAAAAAATGATTCCCGCCTAAATGCATTCTTTAAAGTCCCCACGGGGAATCTCCAGCTTCATCTTCTTATAATCCATTCTTGGGGACTTTAGCTAGTGAGTGTTGAGATGTTACCGGGTGAGAGTGGAAATCTCTTTGAACTCCTTCAGTGATATAGACTGAGAGATAACAATGGCTCCTTTGAACTGGGGGATTCCCAGCCCCGAAGCAAAAGTGGTGGCATCCATATTAACAATGGTTGCTGGGTAGTGTAGTGGTAGAGGATCTGTGAGAAAAACAACCTGGGTGGGGGCGTTATAGTGCATTTCTAGTTGAAGAATCAACTATGGGGCTTGCACCGAGTAGGGGAAATATGCAGCTTTAATAATGTCAGAGGCAGCTACGTTCTTTGCCATATCATCTCTGGTAGCCCTCTGTTTGTACATTGTTTGGACAAGGCCCTGCAATTTGGCCCATAGTCTAGACTCTATATCTTTGATCTCCTGTAGCTTGGAGTCCACTTTGGACCCCACTAGAATACCCTCTCTCTGGTATTTGGAGGTTAACAGAAGTTTGGCGAGCATCTTCTTGGCCTTTATTTTTCTGGCCACCTGAGTGGAGGTAGTTGGAAGCTCCGGACTTCCAGGAGGAGTTGTTACTTCAGACATTTTGGATAACCTACAACCTAAAAGAATGGAGAACAGCTAATAGATATAATATGATAAAAATACAATAGTTTTATGGACTCTAGGGATTTCACCGCCATCTTGCACCTGACAAAGTTTATTAGTACGCACTAAAATCCTGGAATGTAACAGTTAGCAAAGATTGGATTATGATCAACACCGAGAGGTCTTGGGGTATTATCTTAGGTGACAAAATGGGATGAAGACCCGGGGACTTCTTAGCACTTAGAGTCTGAAGAAGCTAGCCATTACTTAAATGACCAGGCATCAAGTCGTACTTGGTTGACATGGGTTGTCACATGGTAACTCGATAGATGATGTAAAGACTCTTAATGGCAACAGGTGGGATGACATGAGGGAAATAAATGCCAGATGGGATGTTTTTGAATGCTCACTCATGGGGAAATTAGTCCTACCACTAAGATGAAGTGAGAAAGGAGATAGGAAATCGTCATGGCTCAAGCAAGTGGGGGGTTCATTCGAGTGAGGCAAAAACCATGTGGACGAATTCCAAACTTGGATTAACATGTAGAGCACCACGATCTCACCATAGGGGGGATACTAGGAAAATGTTCAGACTATAATATACAGGAGAAGGCCACAATGACACAATTTATAGGGAATATCTACAACTTACAACAAGAGCAAGACCTCTACACATGAACTTTAAGAATATACAACATTTACAACCAACATACACTATTTACAGAGCAAGAATAATGTGAAGTAGGCAGACAAATTTCCTATGGAGCCATCCCACCAATAGGAGGCAAAAATAGACCAGAAAGTAAAGAAAAGAAAAATGAAGATGAAACCAAAAGCAAAGAAGCAAACACGAGGAAAACAAAGCAAAACTAGGAAAGACAAAATCAAGAAGGGGAGAGCCGAAGGGCTTACCTTACACCAGAAAACATGGAAAGAGGGGCATGGGAGGCACTCTACAACTGATGAAGCTTTCATAGACCATAAAAAAACCACAAATGCACCACTGTTAATCACTGTTTAAGAACTTTGAGTATCAATAGAAATTCACACTTAATCGTTGTTTAATCACCTTTATCACTCTGGTTAATTGCCTGGGATAATTTGTTCAAGTAAATGTGATAATGACTAGTGAAACCTATTTATACCCTTAGGGTAAAAACATATCCCACTCTTTCCTTCCACAAACCCCGAAGAAAGGCAAACCTTCAGACTCTGGGCCTGAGTATTCCATGCAACTGCACCCTCTAGCAAAAGAGGAAATTATGACAGAGAATCCCAAAGTTTTGAAATTTGGTTGACACAGAAGACAAAACACTCTGAGACTAGATCCTGGAGGAAGGAGAACCAAAAGAAAAGAAAACAACCCTTGTGATAGAAAAGGCCAGAGAAAAATAAGAGCAAAATAAATAAGGCAAAAGTGAAAAAAGGGGGACCCAACATTTTGCCTACAATAGGGAGGGATGGGTATATAGGGCATAACAAATGGTGAATCACTGGGATGAATGCCTTGGCACATTTGAGAACTTCTAAATCTCAGGTTAGAAAAACTTGAACCAATCTTTACCTAGAGGATTCTGACTCATCAATGATTCAATCCTTCTATCCTTTGTCAGTTGTGAGGTGTGTGATTTGAAAGAAAATCAAGCTGATGATTTTTGGGAGAAGCAGAGAGGTCACACTACATATATTAAACCAAAGTCATCATATCTTGCACGTTCACCCAGATACCAGAATTCTCAATACTTTAGATCTTTTCTTTTCTAGAGAGGAAGGTGGTACTCCTTTCACTGTGAACCTTAATCTTAGCTAATTTTCACAGTGGTACTTCTTTCACCTTTACATCTACCTTAAATTTTTGAATAGGAGAGAACACTCCAGATCCAAGATATTTTAATGATTTTTAGACTTGGCCAACGACTAGTGTAACCGATCTTCCCTTAAGGACCATGCAATTACTTGCTTCTTAGATTTTCTGTTGACCAATGTCCAGACTATCAAGATATGAATCTGATGAAGATTACCCATAACCTTTTACCATATGCACAAAATAACTCCAGAGTGTGGGAAAATTCTACCATGCTAACAATAGATTCCAGACTACCCAAAATACATAAGGTACCATTCTAGGGACTAGATGTTGTGTAAAGCATACCTTTCTACAAGAAGAAGGCAACACACTGGGAACCCAGAAAACAAACTAAAAAAAAAAGAAAACCAAAGACAAAAACAAAAGGAGAGGGAGGCGGTCCTATGGGACTATCAAAAAATTATTTACAAGGCCAAGGCACCCCCAAGGAGCACCGGGAAAGATATTTACAAGCAAGAAATTTACATATAATACAACTTCAGGCCAACTTACCACCTACCTCAATCAAAATAGTGCTTGAGAAAATTATCATTGATAGACAATGGGATGGCTTCTCCAGTCATAGTATTGAGGTGATATGTATTTTCCCCACAGATCTCATAAATCAGATATGGTCTGAGCCAAAGCCTTTGAAATTTGGTGTGCTTTCCTTTCTATTCATGGGCCTTGTCCCATAGGAGGACCAAGTCCAAAATCTAAAAGGCCTTATATTGGGCTCTTCGGTCAAACTACCATTTAACTATTGCTTGATGACGTGCAAAGTGCTCTAGTGTCATGCCTCTTTGTTCCTCCATCCTTACCAGGTTTAGAAGATGAACCTCCACAATGTTGTCTCGATTGTTGAATTCTTGCATAAACTGTAGGACTGGGATTTTTAAGTTGATAGGGAATACTCAATTTTGGCCATAAACTAGATGAAATGGGGAAGTCCCTAGGGCTGCCTTTATTCTAATGTGATCCACCCAAAGGGAAAATATAAGATTTGGATGCCAGTCCCGAGGGTTCTGTTCTAACAAATGTTTGATCACCTCCAACACATTTTTGTTAGTGGATTCAGCCACACCATTACGCTGGGGGTAGTAGTTGCTAGAGAACTTCAAGGTGATCTTCCTTTCATAGGTCCATTCAAGTAATTGCATTGAAGAAAATGACAGACCATTGTCACTCATTATAGCAAATAGAATTCCGAAATGGTTGACTATGTTTTCTTCTAGGAATTTGATAACTACATCCACTGTATTATTTTTGCAAGGGATTGATGTAGACCACTAGGTGCAGTAATTAGTAGCAGTCAAAATGTATCGGTAGTTGGTGGATCAGTTAGGGTTGATTTCCCCAATAAATTTAAATGCCCATTGGGTGAAGGGTCTAACTTCAAAGACTAGCTGGAAGGGCATGGTCGGGTTTCGCTCACGGTGGGATGTTGTTTGGCAAGTGTGGCACTTCCTCATGTGAGTGTAAAATTTTTTAAAGATGAAGGGCCAATAATATCCAGCCTGAAGAAAGTGGTGGGTAGTGGCATCAGATGATCCATTCCCAGTTCCAAAATTCATGTTAAATTATTCAATCATTTTAGCAGCTTGGTCCCGATCTATGCACCGGAGGTATATCCCTTCATAGTTCCTGTGAAAAAGTGTTTTATTTTTTATCATCAAATGTGCGCTTTTCAGCCACAGGGTGTGATGTTTATTTTGGGTAAGCCCCTCCAGGCATCTGTTGTTGAGAAATAGGTAAACTAGATTAGTATACCATGGGTCTTGAGTGATGGATTCCACTATGTAAGTCTGGCATTTGATGTTTGGAGTTCCTTCTGTCATTTCTCTGCATAGTCCCTGGCCTTAGACTATCTTCATCAGTTGTATTTCTAGATCATATTCTTGGAGGATGGCCATCCATTTCCCCCTGCATTCACCCAGTTCACTCTACAACAATAAATATTTAAATGCCTGGTCTGGAATGATAGCATGCACTTTACTCCGGAGAATATAGTGCCAGAATTTCTTCACAGCCTGGACAAGAGTGAAAGCCTTCTTTTCCAAAGGTAAATATTGGACTTTGACATTTTTGAAGGGGGAGCTCATGAAAGTGATGGGTCATTCTTCCCCCTCAACTTTTTTGGTTAGGACTCCTACTGTAGAATGCGATGAAGCTAAGGACTATATTTGAAATGGGAGGGAATAGTTTTGACTTGCTAGGACTGGTGCCTCCACTATGGTTTGCTTGATTTGAGAAAATGCTCAGTTCACTTCAGGGCTCCACTCAATCTTTATGTCTTTCTTCATCATGTCATTGAGTGGTTTTACTATCTCGGTAAATCCAGTTACGAACCGCCGAACAAAGTTTATCTTTCCAAAGAAAGATCTCATTTCTTTCTTACTGTCAGGTATCTGTAAATTCAGTAGTGCTTCAACTTTCTCAGGGTCAATGGATATACCCTTCTCAAAGATGATATGCCCGATCAGCTTCCCTTTAATTACCTCGAATATACATTTCTTATGGTTGAGGGAAATACCATACCAGTGACACCTCTCACAAATTTGGGCAAGGTGGGCAGAGTGATCACGCCCATCCCAGGAAAAGATTATCAAGTCATCCATATAGATAATTATGCATCTGTTAACTAGGCCTTTGAACACAATGTCCATAGCCTTTAGAAATGTTTCCCCTATGTTGATGAGGCCAAAGGCATTCTCCGGTATGAAAGCATTCCCCACTTGGTGGTGAACACCGTTTTGTCTGTATCTTCGTACTTAACCATGACCTGGTTATACTTGGAGTATCCATCTAGGAAGGACATCATTTGGGATCCATTAATAATTTGTAATACCTCATCCAATGAGGGGAGAGGGTGATTATCCTTCTTGGATGCCTTGTTCAGTTGTGAAAATCTACACAAAGATGGATTTAGCCACTTTTCTTTTGAATAGGGATGAGGTTGGCAACCCAAGTTGTGTGCCAAATAAGAAAGATAATCTAGGCTGATAGTAGTTTCTGAACCTCTTGATGAATTAGAGGTTTGATCAATGGGTGGAATGATCTTTGCTTTTTCCAGAAGGGCTTAGCATCTAGTTTCAGTGGGATGGTATGGGTCATGATGGATGTGTCATAATTTTTTAGTTCTTCATACCCCCACATGATTACGTCTATGTATTCTCAGAGAACTGTGAGAATCTTTTCCTTCTCCTTTGGGGAGCAGGAGGTGCCAATGTGTACAATTTTCTCTTCACCGGCCTGGCTGATGTTGATCTTTTCAAATTTCCCCCCCTCAAAGGGGGATGATATCTTTTCTCAGCCCCGGGGATCAGAATCAAAGATATGTTCAAGAGCTACCATTCCCTTTGGGATGGTATTGGTTGGAAAGTCGATAATCCCATCATCTTCTTCACACTGCCCAGTATTGTCATGGTCTCTTTCTTCCACTATCTGATCCTCAAAGATGCCAAAATTTTCCATGAAGGCCAGAATATTTTGGTCACCCTCAAAGACCTAAAAGTGAGTGATATTGTTCAGGATGGATGGGGTGGGGACCATCTCAGAAAACTTCCAGAGCTGGGAGCCAACCATTGGCTCAAGGGTGCTTGTAGATATGACAAGGGCATCTAGAACATAGTTAGATTTTCAAGGAATAAGATTGATGCCAAAAGCATAGAAATATTCAATGAGGCTCCATGCCCGATTGCGGTATGTGTCTAGCCTTTTGTTATGACAAGTGTAGTGGCTCTGGACCTGCTTTACGATCAACTCTGAATCACCCATCACCTAGAGGTAGGTGATCCATTTTCTCAATGCAAATAGGAGTCCAAGGACAAATGCCTCATACTCTATGACATTATTTGTGTAGTTAAACTATAGCCTGTAAGATGTGAGGAAGGATTTTCACCACGAGTTGATCAATTCCACTATGACCCCGCAACCTTGTTTAGATTGAGATCCGTCAAACTTCAAGGTCCATAGGTCATTATGTTAGTAATAACTAAGAGGGGGGGGGGAGGTGAATCAATGGCATCAAAAATTTATCCTTTAATAAATAACCACCAATCAAATAAACCTCATATTATTATGTCCCTACAAGATGTATGCCATGAAATACTTATGATTTACCATCTGTCTATTTTCCTTGTCAGTCCTTATTCTCTTAGATTATCGATAAGTAGTATAACTATTTACCGAAATACAGTAAATATGTAGAGAATACCGATCAATCCAGAAATGCATATGTGAAATGTAAAACAGTAAAGTAATAAGCCATACACACATAACACATGGATTTTAATGTGGAAACCCTATTAAGGGAAAAAACCACTGGGACTAGTACCCCAAATTTTCACTCTTCTGAAGTGAGCTCTGTTAGGATCCAACCCTGTTAAAGGTTTCAAACACACTGTTAGGTGTGACCTTGTTAGAGGATTTTACACATGTAGTTTGTCACTTAGTATCGGGCATCAATTTGCTACCATCCTTGAATCAACCTTCTTCTTAGACTCTCAATAGGATTTAGGAAAATCCAGTGCTACTTTCATGAATCAACCTTTTTGGCACTCCTTGGGATGTACCTCAATATATAGAAGACTATTAAGTCATTCTCTGTTAAGAGACTTGATGCTTCAATGGTTAAACTGAAATAAAATGACCTGTTTCTAATGCAACTTGAATTGCAAATTTTCAGATCTATTTAAGTACATTACCTCTCTGATCAATATGTCAATTCAAGTCTTTGTGCTCCACACTTTCTCCTTTGTGATGTTGTGATCACTGTTCGTCGGTGTCTACAAAATTTCTTAGCTTTCCCTCAGCTTGATTGATCAGTACTATATGAAGTTTTTCTTCATCATTTTCTCTTCAACATCCTCTTTCTATTCACTCCCCTTCATTCCCTTTTCATGTGATACGTAAAATGAATAAATCTTATCTCTTATATAGAAATAATATACATTGATTCTTGATTCTTTGGCATGAGAAACAATCCAGCCAATCTGATTTAAAGAATAACTCTTGATTTATCTCATAGTTATCTTTATGCCAACTGTACAAATCTTCTTTAAACCAATCACTTAACTCTGGTCAAATAAAACCAAGAAAACAACTAGTTAATTCTATCTTTAGCTCTTGCCAGCTAGATATTTTGTCATTTTCTGAACTCTCTGTTCCATCAGTCAACTCTTCAGTTAGTCGTCGGTTACAACTGCCAATTCTGTTAGTGTAACTCTAGTTAACTTTGGGATCTCCATCTATCAGGCGTTATTGAATTTTACTCGTCGAGAAACTCTATTTTTAGCTCGATAGGAATCCTATGGTTTTTCTTCATTGGGTAACATTGTCCTCTTCTCATCGGGTATCACTGTGACTTTTCTTCTTTGCCTTTACCGATGGTGTGCACTCCATCAGTGTTATATGTTACTTGGTGAATACTTGACTTTTATGCATTGCTGAAAGCATAACCTTTGTTCCATTGATTCTTTGAAGTCTCTTGCATTATGTACATGACCGTATAGATGATATCAAGTTGACATCAATGACAATACAAACTATTAACTAATTTAATGCCTTGCATTATCTTAAACTTAACATTATCAATCATTTAATCAGTTACATGTCATCAATCTCTCCCTTTGCCATTGATGGAAACATACTATATTATCACACTATACTATTTCTAATACAATATGAAATACAATTGTTGGCATTCATTAAACTACAAATCTTTGTTTGATAATCGATACATTTCTGAACTTCGGTAAGCTCTATTTTTAGCTTAGATTTGATTCTTGTAGCTTTCTATATTCTAATGTGTTGAATCTCCTCTGGTGTCAATTTATCTCCTTTGACTGTTCTCTCTTTTGTGATGTCTTTTCCTCTTTTCAACAACTCTCCATTTGTGTAATCTTTCATACAATTTTCTCTCTTTAAGGGTATGATCTCTCCCTGTTGGAGTAATTTGATAATGGAAAATCTTTCTTCCTTTTCTAAAGACTGTGATAATATGGATAAACTCTCTCCCTTTGACAAAAATGCCAAAAAAATATCTCATGGATATCTGACATTAATGTCAAGTGATCTTTTTCTCTTCATCCATAATATATTCCTTGAATTTCCCTTATCCATCAGTAATACATCAATATGTTCAGGTGCTCAGTTGCGATATATACCTGTTTGTATATAGATGTAGCTTTGAAGTTCTTCTCTTTGCTTGCATCAACATGAATGATATTCTGATAATATGTAGGTTGATGCAACCTTTAGTCATTTACTAACTGGTAGAAAAGGGTTTTACCCCTAGTCTCTTTCTCAGGTACTCAAATGTATCCTTGGGCAGTGGCTTGGTGAAGATATCAACCAATTTTTCTTTGGATTTCACATACTCAAGTATCACCTCTTTTTCTTGAACTTGTTCTCTCGAGTAATGATACTTGATGGCAATGTGTTTAGTCTTTGCATGCATGACTAGATTCTTGGAGATGTTTATTGCACTGGTGTTATCACAATAGATAATCATTGGTTCTAATATCTTCATATACATGCCTTCCAGCAACTATTTGATCCATGCAATATTTGAGCAGTTTGCAGCAGCAACAACATACTCTACTTCTGCAGTAGACTGAGAGATGCATCCTTGTTTCTTGCTAATCCATGTGACAAGTCTATCACCCATAAAGAATGCTCCTCTAGTTGTGCTCTTTTGATCATCAAAATTTCCATCCCAATCAGCATTGATAAACACCTTTAGTTCAAATTTCCCTTCTCTTCTATACCATAAGCCAAATTCCTCGGTGTTCTTTAGATATCTTAGGATTCTTTTCACATCAGTCATATGTGATTCCCTGGTGTTAGCAAAAAATCTAGCAACAATTCCTACTGCATGTGCAATATCTGGTCTATTATGTACAACATACATGAGTTTTCAAATCATTGATCTGTACAAAGTCTGATTTACATTTTTTGTTTTGTCCTCCTTTGTCAACTTACATCTAGTAGCCATTGGTGTTCTGACTAGTTTGGATTCTTCCATCTTGAATATTTGCAGGACCTCTTTGATGTACTTGGACTGTGTAATGAAAATACCTTCTCCTTGTTGCATGATCTGAAGGCCAAGAAAGAACTTGATCTCACCAAACATAGACATCTCAAATTATTTGCTCATCTCTCTAGAAAATGATTTGCATAGCATATCATTGCCTCCAAATATGATGTCATCAACAAATATTTTAGCAATCAAAGTGTTAGCATCAGTATCTTCCTTCAAATAAAGATTATTGTTTTCACTAGTCCTTACAAATCCAATACTTATTAGATAGGAATGAAGTCATTCATACCAGGCTCTTGGAGCTTGTTTCAATCCATACAAGGCTTTGTGAAGTCTACATACCATTTCCTTCTTGTCTGGATTAACAAACCGTTTTGGTTGTTCAATGTATACCTCTTCTTCAAGTATTCCATTTAGGAATGCTAACTTGACATCCATTTGGTATACCTTGAATCCTTTGAATGCAGCATAAGCAAGTAGTATCCTTACTCCTTCTAGCCTAGCAATGGGTGTAAAGGTCTCTCCATATTCTATACCTTCCTCTTGTGCATACGCTTTGCATACTAGTCTTGCTTTGTTCCTTGTGACTTCTCCATTCTCATTCATCTTATTCCTAAATATCCATTTTGTACTGATGACATTCTTATCATCTGGTATTGGCACAAGTGACCATGTTTTGTTTTTCTCAATTTGCTCAATCTCATAATTCATAGCACTTATCCATTCTTCATTAACTAGTGCAACATTGATAGATTTTGGCTCAAACTCACAAATTAAACAATTTGAGTTTAAATACTTACTTCTTGTTCTTGTACCAGCTCTCTTATCTCGTATGATCTAGATTTTTGGATGGTTCCTTCTTACATAACTTGCAAGTATAGGTACAACTCTTTGTGTATCAGCTTGATCATGATCTTCATTTTGTTCATCACCTTGCACATTATTTTGATCATTATCCTGACCATCGGTATTTGTAGCCTGATGCTCTACATTAATGATTTGTAGCTTAGGGGCTCTACATTGTTGGTAGGGTAGAGTATCAGGTTCCTCATTGTAAGTGAACTTATTGTAGTCCTCTGGTTCTTTAGTGCTTTCTTGTTCATTCTTCTCTGCAAATTCATCTATTTTTACATTTGCACTTTCAATAATTTTGTTAGAGGCTTTGTTTAGACATTTGTAAGCCTTGCTCTTGGTAGAATACCCTAGAAAAATCCCTTAATCACTCTTAGAGTCAATTTTTCCATTTCTATCATCTTTAAGATATAACATTGACTGCCAAAAATTTGAAATAACTCACATTGGGTGTGTATCCATACCATAGCTCATAAGGTGTCTTCTTGGTGTCTTTCTTCAGTTGTACTATATTTAGTGTGTAGAAAGCAGTACTGACAGCTTCCCTCCAAAATATTTGGGTGATTCCTTTTTCTATCATCAGTGCTCTAGCACAATCAAGTATTGATCTATTCCTTCTCTCACCAATTTCATTTTACTATGGTGTTCTTGGTGCAGAAACCTATCTTTTTATACCATGCTCATTACAAAAGTTAGTGAATTTGTCTGATATAAACTCACCTCCTCTATCTGATCTCAAAAATTTTAGATCCTTACCACTTTGTTTCTCTACCAAAGCTTTATACCATTTAAACATCTTAAATTCTTTTGATTTACCTTTTAGAAACATAACTGTCATCATTCTAGATTAATCATCAACAAAGAGAATAAAATATCTATCTCCATAATAACTCTTTGTCCTCATGGGTCCACATAAATTAGTATGGACTAATTCTAGAATTGCATCAGATGTATGGGTCTTGATTTTGAAACTAGACTTTGTCATTTTACCTTTTTGATAGTTTTTACACATGATGTTGTCGGGCTTGGTCATTATCGATAAGCCTCTGACGTTTCTCTTTTTGCTAATTTTTATCATGTTGTCAAAATTCACATGACACGGTCTTTTTTTCCACAACCATATGTCTTCATTTGTAGCAATCAAACAAGTGTAGTTAGTATCATTCAGATAGAATAAGTTATCTTTTGTCTGCTCACCGGTACCAATCAGATTTCTAGATTTGTTGAAGATCTTTGCCTTCTTATTTTCAAATGCTACTTTGTGACCTAAATTATTCAACTAAGAAACACTCAATAGATTATAATTCAAACCATTTAACCAATAAGCATTTTCACACTTTATCTGGTTATTCAAAATTATTGTTCCTCTACCTTCATCTGGACAAGGTGTGTCATTTCCCATTCTTACTGATCCACCTTTATCGTATTCAAAAGTTTCAAACTTTTTCTTATCACTGGTCATATGATGAGTGTGGTGGTACCCTAATTTTTGATAATTTAGAAATCCCAATTGATTATCAAGAAGCATGTTTCTCCATACTAAAAAATATCAAAGGAAGGGAGCTTTATGACAAATAAATAGAACTAATTAATCGAAGCCTTTAGAAAATGCTAGAATTTAGACCTTCTACAAAGATGATTTTTACAGAGGATAAAGATGGTCAAATTTTAAAAATCTAAACATGACCCAGTTTGGAAAATCAAATATCCTATCTCTAGCAGAAATATTAGCTTTTCATGAGGTGTATTGGATTTTTGACCAAAGCCAAATCCAAAAGTTAGGTAGTTATTTTTTAGTTAGTTTATTATTTTTTCAAAATAATTTGTAATAAGAGTTGTGTCTTTTCAAACACCTATATATATACATAATGGAAAATATAAAGAAAATACAATACAATATAATATAATTTCACATATTTGGATAGTTTTTAATCAACAAGTATAACATGGACCCAGATGTACTATTTTTTCAAAATTAATGAAGATAAGTCTTTTTTCTTTCACATGTGTAATAGTTTGATTATCATTTTACAATTAGTCCCTCGGATAAACCAATAGAACTTCTTCAAAGTGATAGTTTAATGTGCATGCTTCCTTATTTGATTCATTGTCTATATTTTCAATTTTTCATTTTGCATGGTTAAATTCTATTGATTGAGGCCTTAGTCAATTGGTCTATCATTTGAGAAGTATTACCCTTTTGAAATATCTCTGAATTTGTTTTAGGTTGCATGTACATTCCATAAAACCTTTGAAGTGATAATTTTTCTTGTAAAACTGTCTCTAAGGTTGAACATAAGATTGGAATGATCTTGACTCTATTGCCCATGGTAGAGTAAGGCACTGGTCTAATCATTATTTGGATTATATTTATTCAGTTCATTGTTTATAATTTTAAGATATCTTATCTATCTATTCATTTCAAATTACATACACATTTACTAAACATTCTTTCAATTACTTAAAATATTTTAGTTTACAGTTCATGATATATTGCTTTCAGTTATATTTCTTTCAAGTCCCTTGCCATACTTGAGAGAGAAGGTTGAAGTGTTTCTTATCTTCTATAAAAATCCATGTAACTTGAAGGATAAGTCAAGGTATAGGCCTACTAGCCTTGGTTTTACAGAGCCAGAATTGCAGAAGTTCCAACCTTGCTTTGGTTGTGACTTGTTAGTTGGCCAAATCACTTGGGTTTCCAAGAATTGGATTGGCAAGTCCATAGGAAATCTAATTTAACATTTTTGGGCACCAACAGAGTGCAGCCACGATCTATGATCCAAATATCATTTTTACTAATTTTAGATATGAGAGTTGTTTCCACATACCTTTCTTCATCATCATCTGAATCATCCTTTACAACCACAAACACCATCTTGATTCGGTGTCAGTATCATCATCCTTGCATTTTTCTAGGTAGCTGACCTTCTTTCCTTTGTCCTTATAGTCTCAGGTATCTCTTCTTTCTGATTGTTGGTAGCTTCTGTAATCACCTCTGTCAGACTTTTTTCTCAAAAGATCTGTCATTCCTTCTGTCATCCTTTCTTCTATTAGTACATCTTGCAGCAAAATGTCCAATCTCTTTGAAATTAAAACAAACAAGTGGTAATTTACCTTTGTATTTACCTTTGCCTCTCTGCATTCTTCTGGCCATAAGTGCTTCACCTTCACTATCACTATCCTTTTTCATAGTGTTTTTGTGACTTGATTTACTTATCTCATAAAAGTTTTAAATGCAAATTCTATGTTTGGTAAGACACTATTATCAAAGTTATTTATCTCAAATGAAATTTGTCTTCCAATTAAACTGTCTAGAGTAACATTGCTACTAGCTACTACTCTCATTTCTTGAATGGCAGATACTCTAATAGCATAAGTAGGCAGTAAGGTTCTTATAATTTTACTTACCACTATATCTTCTTCCAGTACACCTCCAACTCCTTGGATAGCATTGACTACTTCTTTAACTACTTCTTTAATTCTTGTGTTGTACTGAGTGATGTTTTCTCCTTCTTTCATTTTGAGATCATCAAAATTTCCTCTAAGGCTTTCTACCTTGGCTCTCAAAACATTTTTGTCACCACCATGTACAAGCTTTAATTTGTACCACATCTGCTTTGCAATTTTTCATTCTTTGACATCTTCAAATTCAGCATCAGAGAGTGAGGAAGCAAGCTCTATCATCATGCCATTATGTTCATGCTTCTCTCTCATTTGTTCAACTATTGGTGCTCCTATGGGAAACACATATTTATTTTCAAGGAATTGAGTAACATCATTACCAATACCTGATAAGTGGATTCTTATCCTGCTTTGTCATGAAGCAAAATTATCTTTGTTCTGCTTGGGCACATCTCGTTTGTTTGTCTTGTGATTTTTTACTTAGGTCTTGAAACCTTCCTTCTAAGAACACAAGCTCTGATACCAATTGTTAGTAATAAATGAGAGGGGGGGTGAATTAGTGACCTCAAAAATTTATCCTTTAATCAATAACCACCAATCAAATAAACCTCAGATTATTATGTCTATATAATATGTATGCCATGAAATACTTCTTATGATTAACTATCTGTCGGTTTTCCTTGTCTATCCTTATTCTCTTAGATTACTGATAAGCAGTATAAATATTTACCAAAATATAGTAAATATGTAGAGTATATCGATAAATCCATAAATGCATATGTGAAATGTAAAATGATAAAGTAATAAGCCATACACACATAACACATAGATTTTAACATGGAAACCCTGTTAAGGGAAAAAACCTCTGGGACCGGTACCCCAAATTTTCACTCTTCTAAAGTGAGCCCTATTAGGAGCCAACCCTATTAAAGGTTACAAACACACTATAAGGTGTGACCTCGTTAGAGGATTTTACATATGTAGGTTTTCACTTAGTATCGGGCATCTATTTGTTACCATCCTTGAATTAGCCTTCTTCTTAGACTGTCAATAGGCTTTAGGAAAATCCAGTGCTACTTTCATGAATCAACCTTTTTGGCACTCCTTGGGATGTACCTCAATATATAGAAGATTGTTGAGCCCTACTCTGTTAAGAGACTTGATGCTTCAATGGTTAAACTGAAACAAAATGACCTATTTCTAATGCAACTTGAATTGTAGATTTTCAGATCTATTTACGTACATTACCTCTTTGATCAATATATCAATTCAATTCTTTGTTCTCCACATTTTCTACTCTGTGATGTTGTGCTCACTGTTTGTCGATGTCTGCGGAATTCCTTAGCTCTCCCTCAGCTTGATTGATCAGTATTGTATGAAGTTGTTCTTCATCAGTTTCTCTTCAACATCCTCTTTCTATTCACTCCCCTTCATTCCCTTTTCATGTGATATAGAAAATGAATAAATCTTGTCTCTTATATAGACATAATATACATTGATTCTTGACTCTTGATTCTTGATTCTTGATTCTTGATTCTTTGGCATGAGAAACAATCTAGCCAATCTGATTTAAAGCATAACTCCTGATTTATCTCATAGTTATCTTTATGGAAACTGTATAAATCTTCTTTAAATCAATCACTTAACTTTGGTCAAATAAAACAAAGAAAACAACCAGTTAAGTCTATCTTTAGCTCTTGCCAGCTAGATATTTTGTCATTTTCTAAACTGTCTATTCTGTTGGTCAACTCTTTAGTTAGTCATCGATTATAATTGCCAGTTTCGTCTGCCTAACTCTAGTTAACTTCAGGATCTCCATCTAGTAGGCATTATTGAATTTTACTAATCAGCCAACTCTGTTTTAAGCTTGTTGGGAATCCTGTGGTTTTTCTTTGTCGGGAAACATTGTATTCTACTCATCTGGTATCACTGTGACTTTTTTCTTTGCCTTTACCGATGGTATGCACTCCATCGGTGTTATCTGTCACTTGGTGAATACTTGAATTTTATGAATTTCTGAAAGCATAACCTTTGTTCCATTGATTCTCTGAAGTCTTCTACATGATGTACATGACCGTATAGATGATATCAAGTTGACATCAATGACAATACAAACCATTAACTAATTTAATGCCTTGCATTATCTTCAACTTAACATTATCAATCATTTAATCAGTTACATGTCATCACATTGTTCATTCTGTGGGGCTAAGAAGGAAATGTGGTGAGGTTTTCCTCTGGAGAAGCCTTTGGTTGGGATCCCTAGACAAGAGACACCTTAGGTGTGCTGCAGGCATGATTTTTGGGTACAGGCGAATCTGCTTTGTGTTCTTTCTCCTAGAGGACATTGATGTGGTGGGTAGCAGTGGTGATGCAAGGCTTATATTCTAGTTCAGAATGTTTTTGGTAGTGCACCTGGCACCAAGTGCAAAACAAGAGTGTGGTGGGAGTGGCCATGTTACCTTGTGAGTTTACCTCACACCTCATTTTCTTGCTCAGGTCCTGAATTCATTGAGAGACCATGGGATTTGTTAGAATAGTCCCAAAGGATAACTAAGAGAGGGGGTTGAATTATTTATCAGTAACTTCAATTCTTTTTACTTCTTTAACTTTAGAATACAACCAAGTAAATACTTAATCAGATAATATAGTACTTAACACACAATTTGATTACGGGGAAACCAAATGGTAAACACCCCAGTGGGAATTAGCACCCACAATAAACTATACTTGTTTGTAGTAATCCCTGTTAGAAGATATTTCAACCATGTTAGGAGTTGTACAATATAATGCAATAAGTATAGTGACCTGGTTAAGGGGTAGACCCTGTTAGGAGTCTTTTACAAATAACCCTGTTAGGGGTGATGGACTCACTGTCCAAAAGCTCACTGCTTAATGGTGAAGGCTACAACCTTCTGAATAACAGATATGCACTATATCTATTGATGAACTATAGAGTAGACCTACTATCTTGATTAGTTCCAGTGTATTGTAATCTTTCACTTCTTCTTCACATAGACTTTTGATGAATGAACCAACTCTGATAATCTTCTCTATACATCTTTCTTGTCATTTCATATCATTCACACTTAGCATGTCACCTTTGACTTGTTATAAGTATCTTCCTCATAGTATAAGATCATGGGACCTATAAGACAACTCTTCATTACATTCCCGTCGGCTCTACTAAGCAGACAAGCATAATTACAACCACGTAAGTATAAACCAAATAGACACGACACTTCACTAAGTCGGCCTCACCAATTTTACTCTAACTTTGTAATCTTCTTGAAACATGTTTGGTGCCTTTGGATTAATATCATCAGCCCATAACTAAACATTAATATAAACACACATATATAGAAGATAGGCGCAACTCAAGAAACATGTGATATACATTGGCCCTAAACCATTACACTTCCAGAACTGTAACTACCAATAACATAATTACATAATTTTACTGAAACATGATATCTAGGCCTGCATGTATGAAAATAACATAATAAACATGTCAACAACATGTATCTATCCATGCAAGTCTTCATATCATCATTTGGATAAGTGCATAAAGAATTACTACTATGTATTATATGTTGTCATCAATGACAAACATACAATCAATCAATTGCTTAGAATCAAATCTCCAACAATCTCCCCCTTTGACATTGATGGAAACATATGATATAAAAAATATCCTCTATTCATTGTGTCCTCTTTCTTTTACAATCTTCTCAATATCCTCATCAAAGATTTCTCTAAACTGCTGCAATTCATCTGTCTATGTTTTTGTTCCATCTATATGCTCCCCTAGAGTATATGCTCCCCCTTAGTACATACTCCTCCTTACTATATACTCCCCCTTTGACATCAATGGAAAAGGGCACCATAGTTCTTTAGGAACAGTTACTACTCAAAAAGTAGAGTAGTCAACCATTCATCAATCACTTAATGACTGATGTCTTTGCTGCTTCTTCTAAACAAACTTAGGAGAGGGAATTACACCCCACTTCTCCCTGAGATACTCAAAAGTATCCTTTGATAAGGGATTTGTGAAAATATCTACCAAATGTTCTTTGGTGTTCACATAGTCCAATTTAACTTCTTTGTCTGCAACTTTTTCTCTTAAGAAATGGTACTTGATCTCTATGTGTTTTGTCTTTGCGTGCATCATAGGGTTCTTAGACATGTTGATAGTGCTACTATTATCACAATAAATAACAATAGGAAAATCAAACTAAATGCCAAAGTCTTTAACCATCTGCTTGATCCAAACCATAGTTGAACAATTCAGTGTTGCTGCAACATATTCAGCTTCAGCTGTTGATTGAGAAATACAGTTATGCTTCTTGCTTGTCCAAGAAACCAACCTATCTCCAAGGAATACTGGTCCTCCTGAAGTGCTCTTCCTGTCATCAATACAGCCTACCCAATCTGCATCTATATACACATGAAGTTTTACATTATCTGATTTAGGATACCATAAACCATAGTCTATAGTTCCCTTTAGATATCTAAATATCCTTTTTACTGCCATTAAGTGATTTTGCTTGGGTTCAGCTATAAATCTTCCAACAATGCCAACTACATTAGATATGTCAAGTCTAGATTGAGTTAGATAAATGAGTTTACCAATCATAGATTTGTACAATGTCTTATCAACTGATGTGGAGTCATCATCTTTTGAAAGCTTGCTTCCTGTTATCATGGGAGTGCATACTGGCTTACAATCTTCCATCCGAAAACTCTTCAGTATTTCCTTCACATATTTAGACTGATTAATAAATATACCTTTATCTGTTTGCTTTACATTTAATCCCAAAAATTATTTTATAGGACCAATCATACTCATTTCAAATTCATTCTGCATTTCTTTTGCAAATGTTTTACTGAGCTTGTCATTACCCCCAAAGATAATGTCATCAATAAATATAGCAACTAACAATAATCCATCAGGTGTTTCTCTTGTGAATAGGTTATAATCCGTTACTCCTTTCTTGAATCCAATCTTGGTAAGATAACCATCAAGTCTCTCATACCAAGCTCTTGGGGCCTGTTTAAGACCATAGAGTGCTTTCTTTAATTTGCATACCATGTCTGGTTCATCTGAAAAACTAAATCCTTCAGGCTATTCAATGTAGACTTCTTCATTCAAATCACCATTCAGAAAAGCTGATTTTACATCCATTTGATAAACTTTAAAGTCTTTGACTGTTGCATATGCCAAGAAAAAATTTATGGCTTCTAGTCTGCTCACAGGGGAAAATGTATCAGTGTAGTCTATTCCTTCTCTCTACGCAAATCCCTTGCATACCAATATTTCTTTGTTTCTAACTATTGTACCATCTTCATTCATCTTGTTTCTAAATACCCACTTTGTTCCAATCATATTTTTGTCACTAGGTCTAGGGACTAATTACCATGTATCATTTTTTATTATCTGATATAATTTTTGTTTCATTGCATTCTTCCAATCAGAATCATTACAAGCATCTTCAACACTTAAGGGTTCAATCTGTGAAAGTAAACATACATCTTCATCCATTGCTAGACCTTTTGCTTTAGATCTTGTCAAAACACTG
>MU224039.1:791002-830488 GCA_018584345.1 Thuja plicata | reverse complement strand
GGGGGGGGTGAATCATTTATCAGTAACTTCAGTTCTTTTTACTTCTTTAACTTTAGAATACAACCAAGTAAATGCTTAATCAGATAACACAGTACTTAACACATAATTTGATTACGGGGAAACCAAA
Organism: Thuja plicata; assembly: GCA_018584345.1. NCBI lineage: Eukaryota > Viridiplantae > Streptophyta > Pinopsida > Cupressales > Cupressaceae > Thuja > Thuja plicata. The sequence continues at coordinate 830,361 of MU224039.1, read as the reverse complement.
TGGTAAAAACCCCAGTGGGAATCAACACCCACAATAAACTATACTTGTTTGTAGTAATCCCTGTTAGAAGATATTTCAACCCTGTTAGGAGTTGTACAATACAATGCAATAAGTATAGTGACCTGGTTAAGGGTTGGACCCTGTTAGGAATCTTTTACAAATAACCTTGTTAGGGGTGATGGACTCACTGTCCAAAATCTCACTGCTTAATGGTGAAGAATATAACCTTCTGAATAATAGATATGCACTATATCTGATGATGAACTATAGAGTAGACCTGCCATCTTGATTAGTTCCAGTGTATTGCAATCTTTCACTTCTTCTTCACATAGACTTTTGATGAATGAACCAACTCTGATAATCTACTATGTACATCTTTCTTGTCATTTCATATCATTCACACTTAGCATGTCACCTTTGACTTGTTATAAGTATCTTCCTCATAGTATAAGATCATGGGACGTATAAGACAACTCTTCATTACATTCTTGTCAGCTCTACTAAGCACACAAGCATAATTACAACTGCACAAGTATAAACCAAATAGACGTGACGCTTCACTAAGTCAGCCTCACCAAATTTACTCTAACTTTGTAATCTTCTTGAAACATGTTTGGCACCTTTGGATTAATATCATTAGCTCATAAATAAACATGAATATACACATGCATATATAGAAGATAGGTGCAACTCAAGAAACATGTGATATATGTCAGCCCTAAATCGTTACACTTTCAAAACTATAACTGCCAATAACAAAATTACATAACTTTACTGAAACATGATATTTGGGTCTGCGTGTATGAACATGACATAATAAACATGTCAACAACATGTATCTATCCACACAAGTCTTCATATCATCATTTGGATAAGTGCATATAGAATTACTACTGTGTATTATATGTTGTCATCAATGACAAACATACAATCAATCAACTGCTCAGAACCAAATCTCCAATAGGATCCTCCCCGGGGGTGAAATCAAATGTTAGGATCTCTAGGGGTCGGTATAGCTTGGGGGAAGATTCAGAGAACAAGACTCATTTACCCTCCCAACTTTGGTGAGGACCTGCTTCATCCTAGGTTCACTCTCTACCCAGATTTGGTTCAACTGCCCCTCCCAAGGGAGCCACAAGTGGGAGAAGTCCATGGAGAAATACCCGTTAAGGGAATTTGACCAGTTCTGACTTAATAACATCCCATAAGTTTCAGGGTTGTCCACCACATGGATATCTATTATTCTTGATATTAGAGGGTCTTGGATGAGCTGAATCTAGATGTTCTTCAACTCTCCTACCATTTTTAAAGTAGTTTTGTCTAGTTGGACTACTGCACCTTTGGATGGAGTGGGAAAGAGTCTGAGATTCTAGCATATAGATAAGGGCATGACATTTCTCAAAGCACCAGAATCTACCAGGTAGTTTTGTAGGTTCTTCCCTTGTATGTTCAAGCCTAGTAGGAAGGGAGGATCCTCTATGTTTCCCCAAAAAACAACCAAGTTGGCATTGTCAAATGTGACATTCTTTGGTGGATGACTAACAGCTTCCAAGTTTCCCAAGAGCTTAAGAAGGGACTTCCTCTACTCAGGACAATTCAAAAAAACCTCCATCAAGGTCATGGAGGTGGTGGTTCTTTCTAACGCCTTGGTGATGGCAAACCATTCCCCTGAGTATTGTTGAATTCCCTCAGCTAGATCCTTGGATTGGTTAGAGCTAGTCCCTTTTAGCGGGAAGGAGCGATCAGTTGTGCTATCCTGGGGAGGGGTATACTTGGGAGGCATTGGCGTGTAAACTGGTCCTTTACCAGCCTGACTCCAAGTGTTGTAAGGAGTCTATGGGTTGGTGAAGGAATTAGCCTCAAAGGTTGGGATAGATTTATCAAAGAACCCCTACAATTTGGGCTCTTCTTCATCTTCTTCATTTTTCCTTAAGAAGACAGTCTCACATGTGAAGGCACTATGAGTGGGCTCATGTGCGGATCATTCCAAGGGAGTACGATTAATAGGTTGTTGTTTGTTTGACTGGGAGATCATGATGATCCTCTCAAGTGTGCCACGATTCACCTTGTAATGAGAGCTGGTGTCATGCAATCTACACCAATTTTTCAAGGGGTAGAATTCTACAAGTTGTGCAGACTCGCTGGGTCTGACACCACCCTGAGTGGTGTTTTGGTTTGAGGGGGCCCTCTAGTGTTCACATTTTTGTTCCATTGTTGTTGACTGGGTCGAGGCGCATTGTATTTTTTACCTTCGAAGTTGGTATTTTGTTGTCCGGAGAAAACATTCCCTCTCTGGAAATTGGAGTTGTGAGGAATGGAAGGCCCTACCTTCAGTTTTCCCATGTCCATGGTCAGGGAGGACACCAATTTCCAGAGGGATTCAACCTCGGTGGACAGTTGGGTATTCGCATCATAGTGTAATGGTTATTGTGGTTGGTTCTCGAGGAAGGCAATAGTAGCTCCCAGAGTCAAGGAATGCAATCCTCCAGCCACGGGCGACTAGAAGAAGGGTACTTCAGAGGGTTGTGTCAATGGTTGTTGCATTTTCTACGGCTGGTTCCAGGGAAAAAATTCTAGACCTGGTATTGTTTGGGCTTGCGATGGGTAAACATACTGATGGTGGGCCCATAGCCATCATTGAGGCACCCATTGTTGGATTGGGGTTGTCTCCTCTGGTGTAAGAAGTTCTGTGGGGTATCATGTTGAATGGTGTGCTATGTCCAATCCCATTGGGAGCTTTGCTCAAAATAAGGTACAACTCCAGGGTGAGGTTGTAAACCTTTTCCAAATTATCCCTTTCATTGGTGGCAGTGGTTCTCCAAAGGAGAGTGGCAACAATGGGGTCTAGAGCATTCAGGTATGTCTAGATGGTCACGTCTATGGATGGGATGAAGGGGCTCATGCACTGCTTCAAGGCACCTTGGAACCAATGGTTTAATGTGGCGAGGGGTTTTTTCAAATCCTTCTTGATGGAGATAAACTAGTTGTGAGACCACATAGGGTCCATGTGAATGCGGAAGGCTGCCAGGAAGATGTCTTCCATATCCTACCAACTATTGATGGAGTTCGCCAGCAAATTGAGGTACCAGACCAACTCGTTCTCTCCTAAGGACAAAGGGAAGAATTGATTCACAACATCCTGATGTTGTACCCAATGTTAGTCCATGGCATCCTTATAGGACTGGAGATGTTCTTCTATAGTTCTGGGACCTGGGTGCTCATATCTAGAGCAGATATTTTCCAGATGTTGAGGAAGATTGTTGGTAGCACCGGGGAACTGCCCCATTAGGGACCTAGTGTTACCCAAGTAAGTCACCATCGAGGGTGTTTGATTTTGGCTAGGTGGAGCATTGGTCCCCAAAGTTATCTAGGGGGTTTGGGTATTCTGAGGTGTAGAAAATCCCAAAATAAGGTTGGCAAGTTGCTTGGTCTGTAGGATCCTTTTCTTTTGATTAGGAGGCTCAAGTTCCACAACCCTTTTAGGTTTTGGGTCTGATCGAAGGATTCTTTCAAAAAGTGTGGGTGAAAAAGACCCTATCCCACTAAAATATTGATTCCTAAAACTATGGCATGGGGAACCTTGGGTGGTGTGAAATCAAAATCTTCCAAAGGGGACGAGCTCATGCCCTCCTTCTAGCAATAGTTTCTATTGATAGGACTTTATGACCAGTCTCATCAACAGATGAAGAGTTGTCACTGGGTACCAAGGTACCAGCCAACTTCACTTGTAAAGGTTGTCTAGGGAATAAATTCTCCAGGCCTTCAAGAACCTAAGTGTCCGGTCTCGACGGTGCAGGGAGCTAAGATAGGCAAGTGACTTTTTTGTTTAGGGGTATAGCTATTTTAAACTTGTCTTCTCCAAGGATTTCTTGATGGGTCAGGGTTTCCTGCAAGCATGCATGAGTTTACCAAATAAACAACACAAGATAGACCAGAGTTAGGATTTCTTTATTCTACTTGTAGTCACGCAATATATCCTTAACATCAACAATGCTCTAATGAACTATACTAAATACTGAATGCATACAGAACCATCAGTTCATACATATTCAATAGCAAGGGGAAATGAGATCATCTAATCTAACAAAACATCATAGCAAAGGACATTGGAAATATATAGCACAAAAGAGATATTACTAACTCAGAGATCAAAATGCCAACAACAAAATTGCTAGAAACTCTTCCTTCTTCATTAACAGGGTGTTCCAGTATCACTAGTGTGTACATCAATGGCTCCAAGAGAGCATCTAACAACTAAGAATTACTGAGCATTGAGCTCTGCAACTGCTGAGAAACAAAATGCTAATAGTATTGGACTACAAAATTATCATTTTTTCCAACCCTTGAAATGAGGTCAGACTTATTAGTTATAAAAAAAGTTTTCCCTAAAACTAACCTAATCTAACTATACACTCAACCATTAAAATATAATATGTGGTGGCTGGTACTACCTGCACCACTTACAATCACCTCAAAAAGAGTAGAGGTCTGCCATGAAAAAGGAAGAAGACAAGAAGAAAGGATGGAAGACTCGGCCTCGAGAAGAGTGTTAGAGTAAGAATAGAGGAAATCTGATCAACCTAGAGTTTGAGGCTACATGCCTCATCAATACAAAATGTGGCTCACTGTCTTTGATGCACCAGGTAGTTAATGCTAGAGTGACACCTTGGGAAGATCACCTGTCAGAGCCATCCTTTTGTCTGACATGCCTTATCAGGGTCACCTACTTTTTGACCCCCTTATTAACTGTTGGATAATGACCGGTCAGCTCCAAGGAACCTGGCCATGGGTCATTAAAAGAATACAAAACTTTAGATCCAAAATTATGGAGTCTAGGAGCTTACGCTCAAAGAATAATAAATGTTCAAAACTGCACCCTTTTGGTAAAAATCCCCAGAATCCAGAGAGCTTTATTGTCCCTTTTTATTCTTGAAAGCCTCCAAAATTTTCCTAGTTCCATCTCCATCTATATCTTTGATACTACCCCACCGGTCGTGGATAATTCCTAAATTCTCTCTAATGTCTCTGGCCCCATCTTGGAATTCTTCTACTAACTTTACAGAGTGATGAGCCTAGAGCATCATCTTAGATATTCTTGACAATTTCCCTCCGTCGAAGTCCCCAGTAGACTGATATCAAGACTCCATCAACTCATCAAACTTGCTAAGGACATAGTTCTCTGGGGCACAAGTCCCAGTGGTGAAGGGATCAACTTGTGAAACCATTCCAAAAAATGTTTTATATAGGTCCAAAGGATACCGAACCATTGTGAGCTTCTCTTTTAGGGTCGTAACCAGTTTCTTGCTTACCTCAATTTTGAGGCCAATTCTTGAGTACAGGGCCTAGAGGAATTCAAAGGATTCCTCTCCCAAAATTATTTCCTTGATGATGGCCTCTTCCCTGGAGTTTCTTACTTCATCCAATCCGGTCCTCCATCCCTCATAGTTTTCTATGTTTCCTTCGCATAGGGTGACGACACCATTTACCTAGCCCAATAGATTATTGAGCAGGTAAAGGTTCGCGAGTGACACTATCATGAATTGTTGTATGGCCTTGATCTACTCCGTGATCCACCCATTTATAGCCTACGCCTTCTTCTTCATGGCTTGAAGAGAATCCATGTCACCCTACAAAAGTGGTGGTCCAGAGATGGATGCTTCCGGATGGATCATGGCCAGTGGCTCTGTAAGTTCTACTAGAAGTCTGAGGAGATTTTAATTTTTCACTCTTTCCTCCTTTAATTTTTGCACCTATTTGTTGTACCAAGCTTCAACTACCCATGTGACCTCTCTTAGCAGGTCTAACTCACCTTGCTTATATCTCCTCCCCAGAGGTAGCTCTATGATTGCATAGTCTTTGGCTCTGGTTGTTTTCGCATCTGTATTTGGGGGAGGGGTTACAACTATTGCAACTGTATTTCCTCTAGGACCAGTCCGGAGGGTATGGATGGTCCAGGCCTTTTTGGGCTTCGTAGCTTTTGCATTTTTGGCCATCATCTCAGCCAACAATAGGGGAATTCCTATCGGCACCGAAGCCTTTCTCTTTCTAGATTCCACCAGCCATTATGGTGGCTAGGGTGGTTTTATTGCTAAGGCATGAGTATTAGGGCCTTCTTCAGAGTGTGGTGGTGTATCTCTGATATCTACGGCCACATCTGACTCTTTCTCTTTTCCTGTTCCCCAGGGGTTTTAGTGCTTTTCACCCTAGTAGTGTCTTCATCTGTGGTGTCTGGGACCCCATCTCCACCGGCACCAGCATCATCTATATCTCTGGGGTTTTCCCCATCTTTCTTTTCATCTATGGTTTTAGTGTCCACACTATCAAGGTTATCCCTCCCATCTTGTTATTGTTGCTATTGTTCATCTCTGGCATCATTTGTTAGGACATCCTTCTCCACAGGCACATCTTCTAGAGGAGGAAGAGGAGTCTAGCTAATGTTTACTATTGGGCCACTGAGACCACCTTGCCAAATGTCATTCTCTAGGGCACCTGATCACCCAAGGTAACTGAAGGCATTTAGAGTGTGACAATTTGGGGTACAGTTGATCCCATAAGTCTGGTTTCCTTAGTTGTCAGTTTCTCATCATTTGTTTGCCTTGAATCTGCCTCGGTCCCCTAGACCGGTGTTTCATCCATGTCTTGTGGATCCTTTTGTGTTGTTTCATTTTCTAGATCCTTTTTAGGTTCCCAGACCCCCTATTCAGGGACCACTTCCTTTTCTAGTGTCTCCCCTTCATTGGGGATTATCTCCACTTCTTTCACGAAAATTTATTCTATCGCCTTTTTTATCTCCCCGTGTAGATTCATGAGTTCATCTATCCTAAAGATATCATCAAAGTCATCATGCAAACAGGCGGTTTTTGGGAGATCCTCTAGCTCAGGGGATTCCAAACTGACCTCCACTAGGGGACTATTAGGCATGCCAAGGCCCTTGTCTGTGCCTGGGGGATTGTCTACCCTCTGCTTCTTTCTTCTTTGTAATGGGGCCCCAACATCTAGAATATCTACAGACTACGCCTCAGCTTCTATCAGCTGGCTCACGAGTGCCACTAATGAAGGGGATCCTGTTGGCGGGAAGATCCCAATGGAGTTGGTAGGAGACCACAGGAGAGCTGGGCATTTATATTTTGACTCATCAGCCTGGATGCCTCCAACTTCTCATGAATTTTATCCAAAATAAGGAGCGGACCTTGGGGAGTAACTTGGGATGGGACATCTTTCTTCCCCTTCCCCTTGTCTTTGCATGGTCCTACGGCTCTGAAGGTCGCAGCAGACCCCTGCAAGATCAGGCCCTTATGGGTGCTCCTCAGACACACCCTCTCAAAATATTTATGGTTGTTATCAATGATGCGGTGACTCACATCCTCAATTGTTAAGTTCTCTGGGATGTCCCAATCCACCGAAGAGAGATCCAACTTGTCGATCCCCTGTTCTTTGTATGTGTGGTCCTCCATAAGCCCATCATCTAAAAAATATTTTGGGAAGCCCCGAAGGTTGAGAGATTTCATCAAACCTTTGGACATCTGCAAATTCTGTCAGGCCCAGAGATAAAAACCATCCTAACAATCTGCCCAGAAATCTTCAACGTGAACTTTATATGGTTATGCCCAGGGAAGCGCCACTCTTATCTTGTCAATTGGGTCAAAATTGTTCCTGTTGAGGTGTAATTCTGCCAGTTCCAAACTCTTTAGCTCATTATCAACTTCCTTAGCCCTGGCGAGATAGAAAGAATAGTTCCCACAAGTGATTGGGATCAGGATGGATGTAACCTTCTTCACGCCAAATTATGCATGGATTTCCAAGATTTGCCTGTAGAACTCCAAAAGAGTGATCCTATCCCCGCAATCCCTGGGGAGTAGGTAGGGCTTCCCAGAGAAACCAGTCACCCAAATATAAGTATGTTGCTGAAATTGAATAGAATTATTGTCGTAAGTGCTCACCAAGGTCATTGCCTCCTGTGACAACTGGTACCCAGAATCTTGAGTGAGTTTCAAAATATTATGGTAAATGAGTGCATCATTTACCTTGTAAAAATGGGGGAAGCTAATTTTCCACTGAATCTAGGGATAATGATCCCAAGAGACAAGTTGGCTGGGCCCATTCCTAAGAATGCCCACTATCTACAATCCCCAAAGAGTGGGTCTCTATTTAGCCAGTGCCCACAATACATATGAAGTCATGTAGAACTTCAAATTCCAAAGGACATTCTTTAGCTGGAAGTCTACATGATTGGCGATGATGGTCACCCAGTCAAAGGTCTGACTATAGGTGGTCATGCAGTAGAGGAAGTAGTACATCCATGCTAAAAATTCCCTAGCATGGGGTTCTCTAAAGACCCTACACAAAAAGATGATTCCCGCCTAAATGCATTCTTTAAAGTCCCTGCGGGGAGTCTCTAGCTTCATCTTCTTATACTCCCTTCTTAGAGACTTTATCTAGTGAGTGTTGAGATGTTGCTAGGAAAGAGTGGAAATCTCTTTCAACTCCTTTAGTAATATAGACTGGGAGACAATAATGGCTCCTTTGAACTGGGGGATTCCCAGCCCTAAAGAAAAAGTGGTGGCATTCAGATTAATAATGGCCGATGGGTAGTGTAGTGGTAGAGGATCCGCAAGAAAAAAAACCCAGGTGGGGGCATTGTAGTGCATTTCTAGTTGAAGCATCAGATATGGTGCTTGCATTGATCATGGGAAACATGTAGCTTTAATGATGTTGGAGGCGGCCACGTTCTTTGCCATATCATCTCCAACAACCCTCTGTTTGTACATTGTTTGGGCAAGGCCCTGCAGTTTGGCCCATAGTTCAGGCTTTGTATCTGTGATCTCCTGTAGCTTGGAGTCCACTTTGGACCCCACAAGAACACCCTCCCTTGGGTATTTTTAGGTTAACAAAAGTTTGGGGAGCATCTTCTCGACCTTTTTTTTTGTGGCCACCCTAGTGGAGGTAGTTGGAAGCTCTGGACTTCCAGGAGTTGTTACTTCAGACATTTTGGATAACCTACAACCTTAAAGACTGGAGAACCATTAATATATATAATATGATAAAAATACAATAGTTTTATGGACTCCATGGAATTCACCGCCATCTCACACCTAACAAATAATATTAGTATGCATCAAAATCTTGGAATGTAACAGTTAGCAAATATTGGATTCTAATCGACACCCGGAGGTCCTAGGGTATTATCTTAGGAGACAAAATGGGATGAAGACCCAAGGAATTCTCAGCACCTAGAGTCTAGAGAAGCTAGCGGTTACTGAAAGGACCAGGTATCGAGTCATACTTTGCTGACATGTGTTGTCATGTGGTCACTTGATAGATGGCATAAAGAATTTTAATGGTTACATGTGGGCTGACATGAGGGGAATGAATTCTAGATGGGATGTTTTTTAATGGTCACTCATGGGGAAATTATTCTTTCCATCAACACGAAGTGACAGAGGAGAGAGAAAACTTTTATGGCTCAAAGAGGTGAGGGGTTTGTTTGAGCTAGGCAGACACCATGCTGACGAGCTCCAAACTTGGATTAGGGTGCAGAGCATGATGAGCTCGCCATAGGGGGGGCTACTACGACAATATTTAGACTAGAATATATAGGAGAAGGCTAGAATGACATGATTTATAGGGACTATCTACAACTTACAATGAGAGAAAGACTTCTACACATGAACCTTAAGAATTTACAACATTTACAACCAACATACATTATTTACAAAGAAAGAACAGTGTGAAGAAGGAAAAAATCCTTCCTATAGACCCATCCCACCAACGGGAGGTGAAAATAGACCAGAAAGAAAAGAAAAGCAAAATGAAGACAAAACCAAAAGCAAAGAAGAAAACACAAGAAAAAGAAAGAAAAACTAGGAAGGGGAGAGTTGAAGGGCCTACCTTACACCAAAAAACATGGAAAGAGGGGCATGGGAGGCACTCTACAACTGATGAATCTTTCATAGACCACAAAATGACCACAAACGCACCACTATTAATCACCATTTAAGCACTATTCAGTACTAAGAGCAATTCACACTTAATCATTGTTTAATCGCCTTTATCGCTCTAGGTAATTGCTCTCGATAATTTGTTCATGGTAAATGTGATAATGATTGGTGAAACCTATTTATACCCTTAGGGTAAAAACATATCCCACTCTTTCCTTCTACAAACCTCTGGACTCTGGGCCCAATAATTCCATGAAACTGCACCCTCTAGAAAAAGAGGAAATGGTGACAGAGAATCCCAAAGTCTAGAAATCCAACCGACACAGATGACAAGACACTCTAAGAATGGGTCCCAGAGGAAGGAGAACCAAAAGTGAATAAAATGACCCTTGCAGAAACTAACACTGTAGAAAAACAAAATCAAAAGGAACAAGGCAAAAGCAACAAAAAGGGAGACCCAACATTTTGCCTACAAAATATAGGGACGGGTATGCAGGGCATAACACATCCTTTACAACTTTTTTCCTACTCTTATCTCCTTCCTAAGCTGATGATCATAAGCTATATTACCAGTGATGAGAGCACCAATTCTATCTTTTTTCTTTTCCTTTTTCTAAGATGGTTCCCCTGTTTCTATTCTTTGTTTCTTCAATGGGGGCTCATTAGTGACTTCAACCTTAGGTACCTCTGTGAGGTCAATTATATTATCCCCTTCTACTGCCTATTCTTTAAAAAATGGTTGATCCATTTGAGGGGAGCTAGGAATTGAATATTCTTCATCACTATTCTCATCATACTCTGATGAAGAATGCCATTAATGGCCCTTTCCTTTACTACAAGTGCATCCTCAAGTTGATTACACAATAGATTATAAGACTCAATAATGACATCAATTCTTTTCAAATATGGAAAATCTAGGAAGAAACCCCCAAAAGAGATGCATTTCCTCTTCACTTGTCTCTTCTAGTCCATCAATTCAGTAAACTTTTTAGCCCTTTGATTGACCTCCTCATCTTCCAGTATGTTCCTTATGAGGTATTCTTCCATACATTGCTCATGTTCTATTGTAAAAGGAATAGTAGGTGTTAGGAGCTTCTTTGCACTCATTATAAAACCCTCTGTGTCAATGTATCTATACAAGGCTACATTCATCCTATAATGGCTCATCCAATTATTGACTGGATCTACTGCCCTTTTACCAATTGTAAAATTGTAGATTTTCAACTGTCTAGGGGTAAATATACCCTTCCTATGAGGAGCCAGGTTCTCCATGTCTGTCAAAATCAATTTTCTAATAAATTCCATTGCTGCAATTCTAGGTGGCACATGGAATGGTAGAACATGGGGTGGATGAGTACAACCATATACCCTTATCAATGTGAAATTATTCTCATAATAAAAATCCCCCCTATTGTGATCTCCTAGCCACTTATCAATATATTGGCACGGCCTTAGCAACTGCAGAACCTTCACTAGCAGCCTAGTTTTGTCTACACCTAGACACTTGAGTATTGTATATACTATCCAATTTTGAAAAGCACAAAATTCTTGCTCCCTTGAGGTGTAATTCCACACTCTCAATGAAAATTGTATGGGGTTAGCCTAATTCTAATGAAACCTCTGAGGACTCAAATACTAGCAATTGATGAGAGGAAAATTGTAATATAATATCAAATGCATTAAAATGGAATAATGCATGAATTTTGGTTCTTTCTCCTTATTTTGGATATCAATAAACCCTTGATGCATTTTTTCAATTATATACTGAATATAATCAAAGTTTGTGCTGGTATGAGGGCTTTGCATATCTAGGACCATCATAAGGATGTCTAAACTTATCCTCTGAGGCCCTCCATCCTTTCCCAACACTCTGCACAATGCATAGGAAATATACTTCATATAGAAGTTGAGGTCTTTATAGTAGTAGGGAGAAGTTCCTGGAATAGGTACTATATAATTCTTCATTCTTCTGGGTACATGATACTCTTGTATCAATTTTGATGCAATGCCAAACTCTCTTGTATACATGACCTCTAAACGTTTCAAATTTATCTCCATAGCCATTGGATGATAAATATTGAATACCTCCATGAATGAATTCCTATCTAGGGTTACTAGGGCTTTCTCATCATCCCAAGTTTTATGGTCTTGGTTAGGGTATCATACCTACTGGCTGTCTCTAAGGTGAAATCATCAGCTACAAAGATATCAGGGACTACTAATTTGGCTAGTCCACAGGTCCATGGGTTTGAAATTGGCACAACTTCATCACTATTTTTATAAAAATAATGGAAAAGAGAATAACCAGAAGAACCTGGAGTTTTAGCATCCCTAATGTATTTCAAATCATCTATGAGATTTTTTGCATTTACCTTTCTATTCTAATTGGATCCTAGCAAAAGAGTGATGAATTCCTTCGAGTAATTCCTATTTCCTTTCATGTCATCTTCTACATCACCACTTTTCCCGCTGGTACAAGCTATGCTCATTGCTTGACTCATCTTGTCCACTATTTTGTTCACACTTTATCTTACCAATATTGAAACAAATCTATCTCTAGATCACTCACTTCCAATTGTGAATCACTCAATTTTTTTCAGAGCACTAATAACCATTCAAATTCCTTAAATTCTAGGCTAAAAATTGGCTTGTTTCACTCTGCAAATCCGAGAAACTTTGTTTTCTGCATACACTAATTACTTAGCAAATTTTCACTCTGAAAACAATATACTCTTGGTAAGGAGAAATGATTAACAATAACCCTTATTTATTTCTGAACCATCAATGCATAAATCACATAATTGCAATTCAATCACTTTTGTCTTCAATTTTTCATGCTACGAAATCAATTTATGTTCTAGTCGTAGCCTCTGAAAGTGATAGGAAATCAAATTGGAATGAGTTCTTTTTGATTAAAAACCCTTATTATATTCAAATAGGATCCAAATTTGATCTGATTAGCTATCTCACATACAACTCAGCTACTTTAAAACACACTTGTCATAAATCTCTTAAATTTCATTGGCTGGCAATTGTATACCTTGGTGCCAAAGAAAAGTCTTTATTTCAAACTCTCATTCTATTCCTATTGACCTTGCAACTATGTAATATCCTTGTTTTAGAATGTTACCCTCAACTATGGTTTCTTACTGAGACTTAGCAACTGCCACACGATCAACTTCATGATCAACGATTATATCCTTGTCGCTAAATGAATTCACTTAACCCATATTTTTTTGGAGACACCACGACTAAAGCTTCTACTAACTTATTTTAAACCTTGGTTTCCTTCTAGAGACTTGGCGACTATGTAAACTCCTTGTCATCAAAAAAACCTTTTAACTTATAATTTATCTCAAGACAACGTGACAAAAGCTTTATCTCTTAATTGCTGAATAAAATTTCACTTATCATTTTCATCTTGAGATAACCCAACTACCATTGATCTTCTTTAATTTGCATCTAACGGTCCACACCAAGTCTCCAATTTCTAAAATAAAACCCTAATTTTTCATGAGACTATAAGACCATTATCTCCAAGTTTTCAGATGTAATCATCACTTTACATTTTCTTCAGAGACAACACGACTGTTAAACAGGTGTCTTAGTGTTATCCCTTTTGTCTCTTTATCCTTGAATTACTTTTGACTTTTCAAATTTTCCTAGTGAATTAGCGCCAACCATTGGATCCTCTTTCATCTGATGGTTGTTGCTTAGTCTCATGACTTTTCACTTAACCCTCTCTTTCTTCCATGACCAAGTGAAAACACTAATATTAAAACTGACATTTAACTCTGGTTTGTTCAGGAGACTTTGCGACTAAAAGAACTCAGTGTCGCTGAATGATTTTCAAATAATAGAGTTTATCATGAGACATCCTGACCATCATTGGATCTGACTTAAGATGGATGGTTTGCGCTAAGTCTCCCTATCATCTGAGATATATTATTTTCATTGGGAGATAACATGACAAATCCTTTTTTCCAAGTCTCATAATATAATGAAATATTCGCTTCACCTTTAGAGACCTAGAGACTAACTTTAAAAGGCACATGATATATTAAAGACTTTAAGTTGCGATAAATTAACTTCAAAATATAACTGTGACTGAGAAATTTAGGGCTTTTAGTCATTTTCAAACAATGAAAAACCTAGGACTTAGGGTTTTGGACATTTTTTTCTCAAATTGGCTTTGAAGATAATTAAATTTAAAGGTATTTAAATAGTTTCAGACAGTATTTTCAACTCTTGAGCATGGAAATGACTAAGGATTTCAAAAATTTACTGGGCAGACTACGAATCTGGAAATACAACCAATAGTGGCTCTATCTAAGGGTGTTTAAATGCAAGTTTATATCAACAACCACAGAACCTCTAGTTGTAGACCACTCAAAAGATGTTGACTAACCTATTGCAAAAAGGAAACACACAACTAAAAGAAACACACTTATTTACATATAAAATAGAAATTTATTTGTGCATAAAACTGTAATTTTCAACTGAAGAAAGGCTTCAAGAACTGCTCATGCATTGGAAATTCATATTCTTCTTCATTCACATTCTTTCAAGATATAGGAATCTTTACCAAAGCTCTGAGAAATAATAAAGGGACCAAGCCATTAGGATTCAAATATCTTGTGCCTCCCTTTATCCTCTGCTCTTACATTCCATTGGAGTACAAGGTCACTAGGTATAAATTTTTTACAACCTGCTCTCTTATCAAAAAGATACTTCATTTTTTTTTGTAGCTTTATGTTCTCTTTCTGACCTTCTCTTCTGGTTTCATCAAGCTCTGCCAGTTGCATTATCATATCTTTCATTGGATCAGATACTTCTAGGTATTCTTCTTTAATAAACTTGTATATAGGTAATAAATTATTCATAGGCATCCTAGACTGTAAACCATATACAAGATCAAATGGTGACTTACCAATGGCTTTCTTGAATGTTATCCTATCAGCCCATAGAACTAGTCTCAAATTTGTGTGCCAAGCTCTTTTGTTATTTTCTAAAGTCTTCTTTAAAATCTTCAAAATACTTTTATTGTTGGATTCTTCCTGGCCATTTTCCATAGGATGATATGGGGATGAATAAGACATTATAATCCCATGTTCATTGCATAAATACTTGATCTCATCTGATATGAAACACATAGCATTATCCATAACTAGCTTGGCAGGGACACCAAATCTGGTTAAAATATTTTCTGGTAAAAAATCGGTAACCACTTTGCTTGTTTCTTTTTTAGTGGGAATTGCTTCATTCACTTTGTAAAATAGTAAGTGGAAACAAGTATCCAACTGTGTCCTCCACTAGATTTCTATTAAAATTATCCAATAAAATCAGTACCCCACATTGTAAAAGGTGCTTCAGCACTCATAGGGTTCAACAACAGGGCACCTGAGAACTATAACTTATTTGAGAATCTCTAGAAAGGCTCACATTTTCTTACAAATGCATGAGTATCTTTAAATACACTAGTCCAGTAATATCCAGCCCTGAAAATATTATGAGCATGAGTGGTTTTAGTAGAAAAATTCCCACCACATATACAAGCATGCATTTCAATTAGTACTTTCTCAACTTGGCTTTTATCTAAACATAACAATAGTACATCATCTCTGTCTTTCCAATACAAATCTCCTTGAACTAAGGTGTACTTATGAGCTTGTAGTTTAAGACTCCTCTTTTGATTATCTGAAATGGTTTGAGGACACTTGGCATTCTTAAGGTAATACATGATATCAACATAGAATGGTTGTCTTTCAATACTTGTTATTGCTAAATCTTGTATCACTATATTATTCACTTGTACCAGGTCTAGCTTTTCTTTTGTCATCTATTTTTTTAGACCTTTTCCTTTAACCAATTTAGTAATATGGATTTCTAGGTTAAATTCTTGAATTCTGTTAATCCATTTACATCTCTTACCGGTCACTTCTGATTGGGTAAGAATATCTTTTACTACTGAATGAGGAAGATATGCAAGAACCTTAGCACAAACCAAGTAGGGTCTAAATGATTTAATAGATTTTACTAATGCATATTCCTTATTCTCCATCATTTCATAGTTCAGCTCTGCAACTTGGAGAGATTTTCTAAAGAATGCAATTGGATGTTCAAATCCCTCCTCATCTTTCTGAAGTAAAACAACAACAATAGTATGAAAAGATGCAAATGAGAACAAAGAAAAGGGCTTACTGTAATTAGGATATTTTAAAACAGGGGCCTCTTGTACTTCTTGCTTAATTTTTTCAAATTCTAATTGATCTTCTTCATTCCACTGGAACTTTGCATCTTTCTTTAGTAGCTTGATAATTGGCTTGACAATTTCAGCAAAATTTGCAATGAATCTTCTAACAAAATTAATCTTTCCTAAGAAATATTGCACACCTTTTATATTTTTAGGAGCAGTGACCATTTGAATAGCTTCTATTCTCTCAGGGTCTATCCTTACTCCATATTTGGACACTATATGACCCAATAACTTCCCTTCTATGACTACAAATTGATATTTTCTAGGATTTAGTGAAACACTGTATTCTAAAGCTTTGTTGAAATTTTTTTCTAGATGTTCACAGTGATCCCCTTCTTTCTTAGAAAATGCATTCAAACCATCTTGGTAGATAACCATGGATAAATTAACAAATTCTTTAGATGGTACATCCATGACTCTCTAAAAAGTTGCTCTTGCATTTATTAGTCCAAAGGACATTCAGACATATACATAAGTTCCCCATGGAGTAGTAAATGCAGTCTTAAATTATTTTGACTCTTTCACAAGTACCTGGTTGTAGCCTGAAAATCCATCCATCATTGATAATAATTCACAACCAATAACCTTATGCAATAATGCTTCCATATTTGGTAGAGAATAATTGTCTTTCAAGGATGCAATGTTTAGATTTCTGAAATCTACACATAGTCTTATATCACCATTATTTTTTATCATTGGTACTAGATTTGAAACCTAGGTTGAATGTGTGATAGGCTGGATAATTCTAGCATCCTTTAATTTCATCAACTCTTGTTGCATCTTGGGAGCCAATAGTGGATTAATGGGTCTCTATTTTTGTTTGAATGTGTAATGCCCTGCTAGGAAACCCAAGAGAGATTAACCTAAACATGGTACTATGTTTGCTGAATAAATTTTTTTTTTTAAATAGTTTACATAAAGAGACACACATTAATGTGAAATTAAATACCATTTATACACATGTCATACAGACATAGATTACATGACTCAAGGGTTCGTTGAAGCTGAATTACTTAAAGCAAAACACAACTAACCATATAACAAAAGATTCCATTTGAATAAATAAAACAAATACAACTTACATAACCATAAAGACCATCCTCATGGATAACCATGAAACCACCATAAACTCACATCCACTACATATGTCACAGGGTATGTGGTAATCACTCTAATCTACTTAATTTATAATATCCATATTAGGTATCACATGCGATACTCTAATACAAGATTTACAACAATGAAATTACATAATAAATGATGAAGTAACATAAAGAGCTCATCTGAAAAGAACCATCAAGCACCTAGTACAAGGACCTCTAATCTCAATGGGTAAAGAATCACTACCACCCGTCTGTGTGGAACCACAAAGGTCCACCCCACCGTGCTGAGGAGATAACGGACCCCATTCGAATATCTGAAACCAATAAGGAAGTAACCACTAAGAAAGGGATCTTGATAGCTCTGTAATATAGGTGTACTACTCATCATGAAAGGTAAGAATCACTAATCCAGAGGAAACTAACATACGTAGGAAATCTAGACTATGTAAAGGAAGGTGTCATCATGTACGTCTAACCCTTAAGTTTTGTCCTAGCAATCCCAATGGATTCTGGCACTTAAGTGAGCACACACGGAGCCAATGACCTCTCATACTGACAAGGCCACTAACTATGCCAAGTACCCCTCAAGGAAACTAACATCTTCTCATCACCATCTTAGCCTATACTAGCACTCAAGCATGGGTGAGGACACATCTTATTAATTCCTTTTAATATCTCTCAATATCTATTTAATTATCACTTTTTAAGTAAACTCTATAATAACCAATCCATTAGTCACTTACGGATATGAAACTTATTGCAAGACACCCCCTACTACACATCTAGGTAACCTACCCTAGGCTCACAGACCCTACAAGATCTAGCATAGGTCCAAACCCAAGTATACCCAAATCCAGTATCCACACATCAGGAAAGGTCACAATTAGGTACACATCAGATAACAATATCAAAACAGGTTACATGGTCAGTTTAGGGTAATAAAATAAAACACACATGCCATATAATAACAGAAATGCTAAACGTCGGCCCCCCAGCCTCTGTATACATCCTAGGTCATCTAATGTCCCCAAAATAGCACACATACGTAAAAGAGAACCATAAGGATGCATGGAACAAAAATGTCCTAAAAGATTGAAAATTTGACATAATTGGAGATTCATTTACATCTAACCAATTATGTCATCCATATGCATCCAATAAACCCATTCCTTTAATCCATTGTTCAATCTAGTTTTTAACTTAATTCTAAAACAAACAATATCATTTTAATTAAATCTATTTAAATCTATTTCTCGTATTTAAATAAAATAATTAAAATTATCATTAGATAAATCAGATTAATTAAACTAAACCTAATGTCTTTGGATTAATCACAAATTCATTAAATAAAAACCCCTAATATAGTCTAAACTATAGACAATTGATTTTCTCAATAAATAGGCCTTCCCATGCATATTTTTCCTCCAAATGTTTGCGGCGTAACCCTGCTGTGCCAAGTTTTCATAATATCTAAAAAATGTAGATCTAGGGTTTTCTAAAATATCCTTTTAAGGAAAAATGTAAATAAAACTAATTATGGAACATAAATGATTTCAACATATAGAAAGCACAAAATTTCACAAAATGAATTCACAAAGAGGTCTTTATCAAACCCTACCTCAAATCCACCAAAAATTGACAATGAAGCCTTGTGAGAAGATGAAGAATCTTGAAGCCTCCGAATCCAAATTTGAATGTAGATCTAGAACCATGAATTCTCCCAAGCCACGATCTCCACAAGTCCTCAAGCTCCAAGCTCACACAAAATTCACCAAAATTGCAATACAACAAGAACACATAGAAATCCTCAATTCTTCAAAATCCCAAAAACACCAAGAGCTCTCCAAAATGTCAAAACCTGTGATGAAAGAATGAGAGGAGAATTCTCCTAAAGAGAATCAGCTTCCCCTAATTGTGCAAACCCTTATGACAACTCCCCATTCAATCCCTAAAATGACTCCACTTGAAATTGAAAGTAATTCCCAATTAAATAATTAAAATATCTTTTTTTTGCCACAACGCAACTTTGACTCCTAATATCTAGTTGAGAATTTTGAATTTGAAAACACATTTTCAACACATTCATGCACATGTAATTAATAAAATATTAAATTAAATAAATCAAATATTTATGTCACAATAAAATATGCAACCAAATATTTAATTATTTAATTAATCATAAAAGCATATTTACTTTAATTTTCAATTAAATCAAAATATTCAAATATTTGAATTTAATTAATTATTCCAAATAAACATAGGCTATAATTAAAAATTTAATTCAACTATAGTCCATTAAATCATTAAACATAGGAAATCACTCAAAACCCCAATAAATCACCTAAAAGCAATCACAAGCAAAACCAACATACTCAAGGAAGGGGTATACGAATTTGTGTCAACTAGACGAGTCTGGATAGGGTAGAGAAACTAAAACTCATCCAACATTAGGATGATTAGGCTTAGGTTAGGGTTTCAGATCTATATGTTACCTCCCCTCTTTACCATTAAGATGAATATTTATGGGCACGCTCACTCCTGACAATTCAGGGAAGAAAACAGTCCTCCAACCTTTCCTAGCTCAAAGGTGTACAACAAGGGTGACCATACAACACCTGAAAAGGTGCCATGCCAATAGAACTATGATATCCATTATTATACACAAACTCCACTAGGTAAAATTAGTCCTCCCAGTGAGTCTGTCTATCCATGACATACATCCTCAACATGTTCTTAAGAACCTAGTTCACCCGCTCTGTCTATCCATCAGTCTCAGGATGATACACTGAACTAAAATTCAGATGAGCACCAAGATCATGTTGTAATGATGTCCAAAAATCTGAGGTAAATACAGGATCACGATTTGATATAATCTGGAGGGGAATGCCATGAAGTCTCATGATATCCTACATGAAGACTCGGGCTATAGAAGTTGTTGTATATGATGATCTCATAGGTAAGAAATGCACCACCTTGGTTAATGGATCAACGGTCACCATGATAGCATCATGTTTGTGAGGATTCATAAGCAATCCAACTATGAAATCCATAGAAATAATATCCCACTTCCAAGATGGAATGAGATTCAGCTGAAGAAGCCCTACTAGATGCTGATGATCTATCTTGACCCTCTGACACTCTAAGCATCTAGCTACAAAGTCTGCAATATTCCTCTTCATACCAGCCCAATGGTAGAGATTTCAAAGATCTGCATGCATCTTCTTGACACCTAGATGTGCTGAATAGGGTGCACAATGAGCCTCGGATAACACTAATGTACACAAATCATCCAATGGTGGTACATAGATCCAACTCATATGACACAATAAACCATTTGACTCCAAAACATAACTAGAGAATCTTCCCTCTAATGGTCTCCCTAACTCTATCTCTGCCTTCACCTCCTGATACAAGGTATCTCTAGGAAGTGAATGGAGTATCCTACTCCTCAAGTCCACACTAAGAGTCAATGCTAGAATGGCCTATCACTTGTGACTCAATGCATCTGAAACTACATTTTCCTTACCCTAAATATACTTTATCTCAAAGTCATATTTGCAAAGGAACTCCATCCACCTTCTCTATCTAGCATTCAGATTAGGTTGGGTAAAGATGTATTGAAGGCTATGGTGATCACTATGAAGCCCAAACTAGTGCCCCAATAGAAAGTGTCTCCATCGTACCAATGCATGGACAACTGTAGCTAACTTCAGATCATGAGTAGGGTAATTAAGCTCGTGATCCTTGAGTTTGCGAGACTCATACGAAATCACTTGCCCATCCTGCATGAGAACTTCTCTAATCCCCTCTAATGATGCATCGGCACACACAACAAAATCTCCCACTAGATCAAGCACAGCTAGGATAGGTGCGCTAGTCAAACACACCTTAAGACTCTGAAAAGACTCCTCACACTTCTCTGTCCAAACAAACTTCTTCCCTTTCTGTTGAAGATAAGTAATAGGATGTGCCACCCTAGAGAAGTTCTTCACAAACCTACAATAGTATCCCGCAAGACTCATGAAGCTACGTACCTTAGATACATTAGTGGGTGCTAGCCACTCCACAATAGCCTGAATCTTCAAAGAATCTACGGAGATACCTTCTCCAGAAATTACAAGACCAAGATACTATACCTCTGACTGAAAGAAATCACACTTAGCGAGATTGGCATAAAGATGATTTTTCCTAAGGTAGTTCAAAACCTTTCGAAGATGCTCCTCATGCTCATCCATGGATCTAGAATAAATTAGTATATCATCTAAGAATATGAGCACAAAGAGATAAAGGTACTCTCAAAATACTCCATTCATCAAACACATGAATACTGATGGAGCATTCATCAACCAAAAAGGAACCACTGTGAACTCGTAGTGTCCATAGCGTGTACAAAATGTAGTCTTGTGGATATCTGCATCCTCAATTTGCAACTGGTGGTATCCTAATTTAAGATCAATTTTAGAGAACACCTTGGCTCCCTTGATCTGATAAAATAGGTCATCTATCCGTGGCAATGGGTACCTATTTTTTATCGTCACCTTGTTCAACTGTCTATAGTTGATACACAAGCATAATGATCCATCCTTATTCTTGACAAAGAGGATAGGTTCTCCCCAAGGAGATACACTAGGGTAGCTTCTCCCCTTTGCAAAAAACTCCTCTAATTGCAGTTTTAGCTCACTCAACTCATGAGCAGCCATCCGATATGGAGCTCTAGATATAGGCTCTTCTCCAGGCACAAGCTCTATGTAGAATTCTATGTCACACTTCGGTGGCATACATGGGATCTCACTAGGAAATACATCAATGAACTCCTATAATATAGGATGATCTAGTGTCTTGATTTCCCTCTCTATAACATCTATCTCATACATAGATACTATAAACATCTAACAACCCTTTCACATACATCGCTTCAATTGCATAGCAGATATCATGTGAAGGGATATGGTTCAAGGAATCCCCATAATGTGACACTCCTTACCATCATCATCCTTGCAAAGGATGGTCTTCCATCTACAATAGATATTAGCTCCATGAGCTCCCAACCAATCCATTCCTAAGACAACCCCATATGATCCCAAAGGAATCACACGAAGGTCAACCGAGGTAACGAACTTCCCTAGGTTCAGTTCACACTTACAAACCAAGGAATTTGTAGCTACCTTAGCCCCTGAGGATAGCTCCACTTTCCAACCTAACGCTTCATTTGCAGCCACTAGCCCACAACTCTCAACAAGGAAAGGTGATACAAAAGAATTAGTCACTCCTAAATCAAACAATATAGAAATAGAGGTACCAAGAATTGTACCTAAAGTCTCAATGACTGTCCCTTGATGCTCTGCCTATCTATGATCCATGGTTGTAAACACTCTATGTGATCCCCCTCCTACTGTAGGCTCTGAGGTTACTTGCCTCTGTGTAGATTACTATGGTTCTCTCTATGGACAATTCACTACAATTTGGCCAAACTGACCATAGGTGAAACATCCTATGCCTCTGAAATTGCCTCTTCCATTGGAGGGTGCACTAGACTACTGGACACTCCCTCTACTCACACTAGGTTGTGCGCTTTGAGCTGGATGGTTGGACTAATTATGCTTATAGCATTGTCCACTCCTGATGCTCTTACCACTCTGGGTAGGAGGTGCAACCTTCTGCTACTACTACTGGTTCTAGCTCTTGTTCTAATTACCTCTATAATAATTGGATGGCTTCTTGAAGCTCACAGCGCCCTGTGACTAGTTACCTCTATAGCCTACTCTAGAAGCCCCACTAGTCTAGCCAC
Source organism: Thuja plicata (assembly GCA_018584345.1). Classification (NCBI taxonomy): domain Eukaryota; kingdom Viridiplantae; phylum Streptophyta; class Pinopsida; order Cupressales; family Cupressaceae; genus Thuja; species Thuja plicata. The sequence goes on along the minus strand of MU224039.1, from coordinate 807,276 downwards.
CCTATCGACCTCCATGGCCTGATGCCAAGTTAGCCTCTGCTAGAGTGGCTTTAATAACCATAGCTTGCAAGTTCATAGGCTCAAAGAGCTTTACATCTCCTATGATGTGGGCATTAAGCCCTTGCACAAAGTGTTGTACCATCAGTGCCGAGTCCTGGCTATATCTAGTGTACTTCTTGAGCTTGTAAAAATGATGCTCATACTACTCTACTATCAATGTCAGCTGTCACAAATTATGAAACTCGTCAGCTCTCTATTGTATCCACTAATTAGAAAGGAACCTCTTTCTAAATTTCTCAAGAAAGAGTTCCTGGGTAACAGTGTCCATATGAAGACCTAGCTTCTCTTCCTCAATCTTCCACCAAAAAGCTGCAAAATGTGTCAACTACATCATGACATATCTTGCTTTAGTATTGCTACTAAAGGGATGCATCACGAAGACTCTATCCAAAGCTATCAACTAAGTCTCTACCTCCAAACCAGATTCCTATCCATTGAAAGGGATCAACTTACCTCTCGTCAGGTCTCTCATGTGGTTCACTGCAACCACCACTGGGTCCACTATAATAGTCCTCCCACGATGGCTCCTGGGTCTCTCCCTCTGTCTCTCCTCATGATGGGAGTGCTGAGACACATCCTGCTCCACTCTGGCTCTCTCAGGAAGGTGATCTAAGATAGCCTGAAGTATCTGTCTAGTATCTAATCCCCTAGACTCATCTTGACCCTCTCTCCTCTGATCACCTCTATCTTGCTATTGACTAACCTCCTACCTGACACTCGCCAAGGGGCTAGGATGCCTACCTCCCCCACAAGCACCAAACCCACCTCTACCACAGGCACCTGACCCACCTGTGCCACGGCCTCTAGCGGCTCTTGTTTCAGGCATGATACCTGAAACAAACAGAGATATATACAATATTCACCACAAAGCTCGAAAACTAAAGAATGAATATAACCATAAAGAAATAATTTGAAAACAAATGTTTTTATGTCTATGTTTTAGTTTTAATTTCAAGCTAGAAACAACCTAATGGGCATACAATTCCTAGAGTTCCTAGTGTAGAAACTAGGGCTCTGATACCAAATGTAACGCCCCGCCAGGGAACCAAAGAAAGATTAACCTAAATATGGTACTATGTTTGCTGAATAATTTTTTTAAAAAAAATAGTTTACATAAAGATACATACATTAATGTGGAAGAAAATACCATTTATACACATGTTATACACTCACATAGATTACAAGACTCAAGGGTTCCTTGACGTTGAATTACTTAAAGAAAAACACAACTAACCGTATAACAAAAGATTCTATTTGAATAAATAAAACATATACAACTTACATAACCATAAATATCATCCTCATGGATAACCATGAAACCACCATAAACTCACATCCACTACACATGTCGCAGGGTATGTGGTAATCACACTAATCTACTCAATTTACAATATCTAGATTAGGTATCACATGCGATACTGTAATACAAGATTTAAAACAATGAAATTACATAATAAATGATGAAGTAACATAAAGAGCTCATCTTCAAAGAACCATCAAGCACTTGGTACAAGGATGTTGAATCTCAATGGGTAAAGAATCACTGCCACTCATCCGTGTGGAACCACAAAGGTCCACCCCACCGTGCTAAGGAGATAACAACAGACCCCATTCAGATATCCAAAACAAATAAGGAAGTAACCACTAAGCAAGGGATCCTGGTAGCTCTCTAATCTAGGTGTACTACTCATCATTAAAGGTAAGACTCACTAATCCATAGGCAACTGATATACGTAGGAAATCTAGACTGTGTAAAGGAAGGTGTCATCATGTATGTCTAACCCTTAAGTTTTGTCCTAGAAATCCCAATGGATTCTGGCACTTAAGTGACCACACATGGAGTCAATGACCTCTCATATTGACAAGGCCACTAACTATGCCAGGTACCTCTTGAGGCAACTAACATCTTCTCATCACCATCTTAGCCTATACTAGCACTCAAGTATGGGTGAGGACACATCTTATTAATTCATTTTAATATCTCTCAATATGTATTTAGTTATCACTTATTAAGCAAGCTCCATAATAAGCAATCCAGTAGTCACTTATGGTCACAAAACTTATTGCAAGCCACCCCCTACTACACATCTAGGTAACCTACCCTAGGCTCACAGATCCTACAAGATCTAGCATAGGTCCCAACCAAAGTATACCCAAATCCAGTATCCACACATCAGGAACGGTCACAATTAGGTACACATCAAATAACAATATTGAAATGGGTTACATTGGTCAGTTTATGGTAATAACATAAAACACACACGTCATATAACAACAGAAATGCTAAACACCCCCGGCCTCTGTAGACATCCTAGGTTATCTAATGCCCCCAAAATAGCACACATACGCAAAAGAAAACTATAAGGATGCATTGAACAAAAATGTCCTGAAAGACTGAAAAATGGACATAAATGGAGATTCATTTACATCTAACCAATTATGTCATCCATATGCATACAATAAACCCATTCATTTAATCCATTGTTCAATCTAGGTTTTAACTTAATTCTAAATTAAACAATATCATTTTAATTAAATCTATTTAAATCTATTTCTCTTATTTAAATAAACTAATTAAAATTATCATTAGATAAATCAGATTAATTAAACTAAACCTAATGTCTTTGGATTAATCACGAATTCGTTAATTAAAAATCCACATTAATTTTCCCTTAATTAAATAACACATATTAACTAACATCAATAATAACATATGAATTAAAATTAATAATATATTAATTAGAATTACTAACTTAATATATTATTTAACATATAATAATAACATATTAATATAAAATTAATATTAAACATAAATTAAAATTAATTTTAAAAAAATTAAATAACCAAATTTTAATTTTTTTTAAATTTAAATTGACAAAACATCCGATTTAAAAAGTTACATGTTTTATTTTTTTAAAAACAAAACTAAAAAAAATATACATTGTGGGGGGCCCCACGCAGCTCTCCCCCCTGTGCATGAGAGCATATCATGGGAGCCCGCGTGGCCACCCCCGCACTTAAAGTGCTTCCACCTCACGGGTGGGGACAGGTGGGTACTGTCACCCACCTTCCATACGGCGGGTGGTGTGACAGCCCACCTTCCCTCCCTTTGGGGTGGTGCATGCCATGGGGTATGGTGGGGATGGGGTCCCACCTTCCCTAATCAAATTTTATTATTTTTTTTTTTAAATTTTTTCTGATAAAATTTTAAATGCTGTGTTTCTCTTTTTTTTTAAAACAGAGTTGTTTCATTTTAATTAATTAATTAATTATTTTTTAATCTGAAAAACGGAAAAGCAAGGGGAAGAGTGTTAAATTTTTTTTTTTTTTTTTTTTCTAAAGCAAATTTCATCCTTTCTTCCCTTTTGTCCTTTCTGGGCAATTTTTTTTTTTTTTTACTGGTGAGAAATATTTTGACTGTAGTTTTTTTTATAGAGAGTTGATTTTTTTTCAACTAATTAAATTTTGAAAGGGAATAGACTCTTAATCTCAAAATTTTTTTTCCCTAATATAGTCTAAACTATAGACAATTGGTTTTCTCAATAAATAGGCCTTCCCATGCATATTTCTCCTCCGAATTTTGGCAACGTAACCCTACTGTACCAAGTTTTCATAATATCTAAAAAATGTAGATCTAGGGTTTTCTAAAATACCTTTTTCAGGAAAAATGTAAATAAACCTAATTATGGAACATAAATGATTTCAACATATAGAAAGAAAAAAAATTCACAAAATGAATTCACAAAGAGGTCTTTATCAAACCCTACCTCAAATCCACCAAAAATTGATAATGAAGCCTTGTGAGAAGATGAAGAATCCTGAAGCCTCCGAATCCAATTTTGAATGTAGCTCTAGAAATACGAAGTCTCCCAAGCCACAATCTCCACAAGTCCTCAAGCTCCAAGCTCACACAAAATTCACCAAAATTGCAATACAACAAGAACACACAGAAATCCTCAATTCTTCAAAATCCCAAAAACACCAAGAGCTCTCCAAAATGCCAAAACCTATTATGAGAGAATGAGAGGAGAATTATCCTAAAGAGAATCAACTTCCCCTAATTGTGCAAACCCTCATGAAAACTCCCCATTCAATCCCTAAAATGACTCCACTTAAAATTGAAAGTAATTCCCAATTAAATAATTAAAATATATTTTTTTGCCACAACTCAACTTTGACTCCTAATATCTAGTTGAGAATTTAGAATTTGAAAATACTTTGTCAACACATTCATGCACATGTAATTAATAAAATATTAAATTAAATATTTATGTCACAATAAAACATTCAACCAAATATTTAATTATTTAATTAATCATAAAAGCATATTTACTTTAATTTTCAATTAAATACTTATTTAAATAAAAATATTCAAATATTTGAATTTAATTAATTATTCCAAATAAACATAGGATATAATTAAATATTTAATTCAACTATAGTCCATTAAATCATTAAACATAGGAAATCACTCAAAACCCCAATAAATCACCTGAAAGCAATCACAAGCAAACCCAACATACTCAAGGAAGGGGTATATGAATTCCTGTCAACTAGACGAATCCAGATAGGGTAGTGAAACTGAAACTCATCCATTATTAGGATGATTAGGCTTAGGTTAGGGTTTCTTATCTGTATGTTATCTCCTCTCTTTACCATTGAGATGAATATTTATGGGCACGCTCACTCCTACCAATTCAGGGAAGACGATGCCATGTACCCGCAATCCTGTCATCAAAATAACACACATGTACATACAATATAATATCACAAACAATGATAGGGATTGGTCAAACATGTGGATCTCGCTGAGGCAAGTAACTACGTCTCCATCCTCTACCATGACAACACATCAACAAGTACATCCACATATAAGACAACCATACACATGCAAGTATGGGGTAAGTACATCATAATCTGAAATAAACATGTAATAATCATCATAATAAAATCATCACATCTATCTATACATATAATAACCCATAACATAATAATCACCATCAACTGAAAGAATAATAGCTCTCATGAAAGTAGCCTAAAAGAATTTGGCCAATCAATTGAAACCAATACCTAAAAGAGTATGGTATCATAAACTGAAAGCAAAATATGAGTGGGTATTATAGAATGATTTTATGTCTATTTTGAGTGGGATTTCATTTTGGAAAAGGTCTTCTCTATAAGCTTTTAAATCTTCATATGACCATGCAAAAACATGCTTATGTTTTCTTAGTAATTTTATCATGTTGGTTCTGACATGAGAATCGAGTCCTTTTCTAATATAAACTATTTGAGGAGTGGTTTGTGATCCCAAATTTATCTCCTCTAGATCCTCAATTTTGGCATTGGTTATTTTTGATGTGTGTTCCCTTTGATTAGTAAAAAATGCCTCCAGTTCTACCAATCCCTTAGGAATCTGGTCAAAACTGAGTTGGATGACCTCATCCCCCAATATACAATCCTTACCATCAATGACCTCAAGGAAATGATTGCAATCTATATGCTAGTCCTCATAATGATCAAGGCATTGAAGAAATCTGAGGATATTTTAGTCATCCTCAAATACTTGTCAGTTAAATATTGTCAGGGACAACTGGTCTTCTTTTAACCTCAACAATTGATACCCCATTTAAGGTCAAGTCACTAGTTTTCAAAGAAACACTAGCTAAGAAATCTGCCATAATGTTTCTAGACCTTTCTATCCAATTTATATTGAAGGCATCAAAAAATTATATTTGGTCCCAAATAGCATGTCTATACATCTTTAGTCTATCATTCTTCACATCATATTTGGACCTTACTTGGGCTACTTCTAACTCTGAGTCACCATAAACTTTTAAACACCTTATACCATGTTTAGTAGCAATGTCTAGCCCTAGAAACAAAGCTTCATACTCTGTTGTATTATTTGTAAACTAAAAAGATAGAAGAAAAGAATATTTGAATGTGATACTTGATGGAGATATAAGTAGAACTCCATCTCCTGATCCTTCTTTTGAACATGCTCCATCAAAATATATTTTCCATAAACCAACACTCTGTGTAGGCAAATCTTTCACCAAAGTATCAACATCTTTACATTGGTGAGCACTCCTTTTGATTCTAAAATTTTCCATGTCAATATCAACACAGTAATCAATATTTGTATCCTCATGAAATTCTATCATATGAGGTTTTCTTCCCTCTCTAGATACCTTTACATTATTTCCAACTATATTGAAAGTGGCATAGGATAGGTCATAGTGAATACTGCCCCCCATTGAAGTACTCCATTTTCTAGAAAACAACATTCCATAACGTGGTGGGATATCAACCACCAGTGCACTCATAGTCAATACTGTATTTGGGCATATGGCTAATTTGTAAGGTAAGGCTTCAATGGTTCCAACAATAGGGATTTCTCTTGAATCCATTTCTTGACACCTCCCATGAGGATTATCTACTTCCAAACCCATCGATCTCATAATTTCTATAGGCATGACTATATTGGATGCTCCTGAGTCTATCATACAAATTTTTAGCATCTTTCCATTTATTACCAATGTCAAGAAAAAGGGGTCAAAAACCCCTGCAGAAGTATTTGTATTAAGGTAAATTTGAGGGATCTCAAAAATCATCCCCTCAATCTCCTTTCCCTTATTGTTAAATTTCTTTTCAAAATTTTTTGGTTTCTGAGGTTTTACTGGTGATACATTATTCAACACTGAAAGAAATTTTTCTTTGTGTTCTTTTATTCTCATCATTTGTAGGAATGGGACCTTCATAGTCATCTGAGATAAACACAGGCCCATATCCGCTGGAATATACTTTACATCAGAAGTTTTAGGTTTTTCTAAAGTAATATTGTTTTCTTCTATCTGAATATTCACAGCAGGTTCTTCCTTCTTAGATTTCTTATTTTCAACTCAGGGGGAGGAAGAACTTGCTTCTGGCATTTTAGCCTTTTCTACATGTACATATTTTGGTTCAATAGCTTTGTTTACTATTTTGACCTTAGGTTTATTTACATTTTCCCAGGTCCATGTTTTTTTGGTACATATTTGGCATCTATTTTATTTTCTTTAATGAAGATGCCTGATGGCTGACTACCAACATTACCCACAACTCTATTTCTTAAATGATAATTATTCCTTTCTTTACTCACTAGGTCAGCAGTAATCCTAGCCTTTTCTTTATCAGAGGATTTTTTTACTACTGCAAGTTCCTGATCATCTTGGGCATAGCATCTTATGTGATCAACCCTTTCTTCCTCTTCACCATCTGACAAGATTTATTGTTGATGAACTTCCATTCTACCTTGTGATCCATATATGTCATGATTTTCGATCTCATCATTAGAATCCATGTCATGACATGAATAAGCATTAGTCATACTATAATCACATAACTCATTTTCATCCTATTCTTTTTCTTCATTTTCTTTTAAATCTAAAGAAACAATGCAAAAATCAGGATTGTGTGGTGCCTCACAGGCCTCACAACAAAACTCATCATTATACATGTGAATAGTATTTTTTATGTAGGGGATTAGGAGTCCTATTCTTAGGTTTGTCTTTCCTTGGTGGAGCAATAGGATTTCCATCTTTGAATTGGGTACCATAGGGATTATTTTTCATCCTATTTTGTTGATTATAATGATTATTATAGGATGGTATATTATTCTATGGAGCTTTGTAGTCTCTATAGTCAGGTTCCTTTTGACTATTTCTACTAAAGCGTGGATTATCTCTTTTACCCAATTTTCCTGATATCCTCTTATTCATCTCTATATTTAAAGTTGTTTTGTAAGCTTCTGTTAGGGTTCTTGGATTCTTATCTCTAAGTGCATAACCCATTTTTGAATCAAAATCATTGAGCTAGGTAGCAAGACATACCTTTTGATCCAACTTCATTTTTTGAAATAGCTTGTGCATGCCTCGCTGAAATCTTGTATTGAACTCAGTTACTTCTTCATTTGAGTTATTTTTTATATTGTTGAATTCATTGAGCAAAAATCCTTCATTAGTCTTATCACCATATTGATCCTTGAATAGATCAATGAATTCATCCATTGTTCCTACAAAACCATGAGAAAGACTCCTAAACCATTCCCTAGCATCTTCTACTAAGGATTGAACAAATAATTTCATCAGGAAATCCTCATTATTGATATTCAAATCATCTATAACATCAAAAAAAATTCTTAAATGCTCTTCACAAGTTACAATATTATTTCCTGGAAAATTTGGAAATTTTTCTCCCATATCTTCTGGTATTGCATTAGGGTAACCTGCAATTCCGAAGAAATAAAATTTTTTGTACCTTTCTGCAGGAAGTGGTCTCCTTTGGAATTTTTTAGTATCTTTAGGAGAAAATAATTTTCTATGGTATGTGAAAGAAGAAACCTTGTTTAATGATGTTGTAGCATTCTCTGCATCGGAAAAGGAGATTGTAGTAGATTTCGAGAAATCAATTTTTTTTCTTCATCTCTATAGTAGCAGCTTCATCTTCAACTTTATCCAAAATATTGGCCATAGTTTTTCTTTCTTTTTTAATCTTTTCAATATCGATGTCTAACTTAGACATTTGATCAGTCAGGTTGTGAGTTTTTGGTTCCTCAACCTCATTTTCTATAACTTTATTTTTCCCTTTTTCTCTAAAGGCTTGAGGACCTAAATATTTGTGGGTGTTTGGAGTCTCCTGTTCTCCATGAGACCTCTCAACATTTCTTATAGCTTGATGTGTCAAAGATATTCTTCTTAACTTATCGACATCCTTCTGCTCATGTTTATTCATTTTATGATCTTTTTCCCTTTACATTTGTTGAATAAGGGCTAGTTGTTTTATGAGAATTCTTTCTTCCTCTACAATCTCAACAGAAGGAACTTCAGAGTCTAAGATAATTGTACCAGTTCCTTCTCTCTCACTAGAAGTGGTAGTGACTGCATAGGTTTCTAGTCCAAGGTCTGGGGCTTCTTCATACTCTGAGATGCTCACCTCATGACTAGACTGATTGGTATCCTTCCTTCTAGTGTTGTTTTCTTCATTTCTTGGAGAAGAATCATTAATGTTTTCTTGGTTCTTCTTCTATCTCCAAGACATCTTAGTTTTTGAAGTAGTCGGGATCTGACTGTCCAACTCAACTTCGGGATTATCTCTCATTCTTGAACTAGTATTCATATTTGTATGAATATTTCACTTTTACACTGATTACAGAGATTTTATTTTGGAGTTGCCACCCAATACAAGCTTGGGAAATATGAATATTACAAGAATGACCTAAACTGGAAAAAACTCAACTATTACTTGATTCAACTTTTGAACACACCAGAGATTCCTTAAAATTTATTTTCAAGTTTTTACTTAAAACTCCTAAGCAGAGTCGCCACTTTGTTAGGGATTTTTCTTGCAAGTATCTTTTAAAACTAATATGAATGCTTTCTCTTGTATATTTTCTATATTCTATATGCAAGAAAAGCCTAATTGATGAGGATTGGATATGATCCTCCTTATTTGAGATCCACTGACTCAAGAAGGTATTACTTTAAATGATTACCAATTTTACAGTACTTTATAGTGGATTATGTCTTCTTACTAACTTGTTGAATGCCTTTTACTATATAAATAAGTAGATAAATATGCAAATGACTATGAATAATCTGATACAAAGCTTAATGAGCCAAACAAGTATTTTGACAATCACAAATAGTAATGCAATAAGGATTCCCATCCTTCTTCCTTTTATAGTTCTTCTGAACTTAGGAGGGGTTTGATTATCTCTTGAAGAAATCAACAGACATGAATTGTATACTCTAGGAGTACAATTTCTTATGAATGTATGCTTTCTTATAACTGTAATTTTTAATTGAATGATTATTCTTAAATGCTGGATGATTGAACAATTACTTGCAAAACTATAAACCAATGCCTGATCCTATGGGCTACAGAGTCAATCTTGAATGTAAATCCACAATTAGGTGACTAATGAAAATAATTTCAACCTAGATAGAATGTCTTACAAACTATCTACTCACTCCTATATCTTTGTTTATCAGATCTTAAACATCAATATTCAACTTCCTGGAGTCATATGAAATAACTATTCCTTCCTTAAAGGACCTCACAAATGATTGCACAACTACCTTGCAATTGATGTATTAAGATGCCTTACAAATAAACACATAAAAACTTGAACAGAAATAAAAGAGACAACACAAGATATAAAATAGAGATTGCAATGTATTTTATTAATGTCTAACTATTTCCAAATACATTCAATAGACAAAAAGTACAGAGGCTTAGACAAAATTATAGTAGTCTACCTTTCAATTTTATTCCATCATCTTTTAAAATGTTACAATAAGCTCTATTTATAGACTAAACCCATCTTGGAATCCTTCAACAGTAAGGATGCAACAAGCTTCGGATGGTTTTTAGACCTAACCCTAAAATGTAGAAAAGAAAAAAGAAAGAAAAGAACCAAGTGGTGGATGGACAAAAATGAAGAATAAAATCAGATTTGTTCTTTGTCTTCTTGTGATCTTTGGCACCTTTGTCTATATATGTTCCAGATAGATTCTGATATTTGTAATGAGACCTAGTGATCTACATTATAGGCTAACCTACACTAGTCTTCTAGATAGCTAACCTCCCTATGCTCAAAGAGCAGGTTGCATGTGTCCTCCTATTCTTCATCCATAATGTCCAGGTCAATAGTGACAATCTTTTTCTTCTTGGGATTTGTTAAAACATCCCATGTTGTGACATCTTCTTCCTTTGGCCATTCAAAGCTCTGTATGTTTTCCAATTGGGGCTTCCATGTTTCCCACCTGACATCTGTAATTCTCTTGACATCCATAATGAATTTGTTGAAATTTGTATCTTCTTTAAATGCTTCATATAAAATATTATTGTATCTTTGCATATCCAATTCTCCCTTGTATGAAACATATACCTCTTTACTAGGTAGCACACTATCAAATTCTGATCCCCATACTGCTAGTGGCTTGATCTGACTATCTTTTGATCTGATTGGTGGCACAAACCTATTGTAATTAAGCCCAAGCATATTTAATCCTGCCTCAATCTAATTTTCCTTGCCTTTGAAAAAGGACAAGGTTGCCCCTATCTGTTCTATCTCAACCCCAACTTGGGTTACTAGCTATGGCAGATCTGATCTATGTAGTTGCAAAGATGCCAACCTTTTAAACAATCTTGTTCTTCCTGACCATGTAGCATAGTATGGGTTTAAAATTGAAAAAAAATTATTAACTTCAACCTGCAGTTCTTGCAACTTGCCATAGTAACCATATAATATATCTATCTTATCTTTTATTATGTTGATCCTATGCTGCAAAATTTCATTCAATGCACCCAAAACAACATTGTTGTGCTCACTAATCCCTTGCCATGTTTCTGTTGAAGAATGGTTTGTTTCTTCTGTTTGAACTTCAACATCTTGTACTTCTTTTACTGCTGTAGGGGCAACTTCAGGCATATCTAGTAGTTTTTGTGTCAATTGTGCTATCAGCTTCTCCTGTGCCTTGATCTTTATTAGACCTAATTCCCTGTCCTTGACTATGTCACTAGTTTCACCAGTCAGTTTATTGAATCTCTCAGACATTTGGGCAGCCTTTGCTTCATTCAGTTGTGCAAAATGGGTGAGAACTTGGGAAATATCCAAGTCTCCATTATTTTGAATAGACCAAATGATCTTGTTCCCTTCCATTTTTTCTTGTATGTTCAACAAGGAAGGCTTTTGATCCTTTGGAGCTAAGCTCCATATTGCTAGGGCCTAGGATTTTGGGTTATAACCAAATCCTCTTATCATTTCTCCAACCTATATTTCTAATGACAACTTTACATTAGGTTGTTTCCTTATCTGATTTATTATGAAGGCTGAGGCTAAATCCCATCCTTCTACCAATAACATCCCACTAGATTTTACCAGTTGCCTAACCTCTTCTGGTGTGATCTATTTTGAATCAAGATCATAATCTTGCAATGTTTGAAAATCCTCACCTGTTACTAGATCTCCACCTACCAACTACAAATGTGCACCCACTTGCTTCTGCATATTCCAAATAAGAAATTCCTTAAACTCTTTGGTCTTGATAAAATTTTCATCACTTAGGAATTGATCTTGGTGTAACAATCTTTCATCAGTGCATGTTAGAAGAGGTAATTCAATTTCCTCTTCATCATCCTTTTGAAACTTCATTCCTTTTCTTATCTTCTTCCTAAGCTGATGATCATAAGCTCTATCACTAGTGATGAGAGCACAAATTCAATCTTTTTTCTTTTCCTTTTTCTGAGATGGCTCCCTTGTTTCTATTGTTTTTCTTTAATGGGGGCTCATTAGTGACTTCAGCCTTAGGTACGTCTGTGAGGTCAATTATATTTTCCCCTTCTACTACCTATTCTTCAACAAATGGCTTATCCATTTGAGGGGAGCTAGGATCTAAATATTCTTCATCACTATCCTTATCATAATCTGATGAAGAATACCCTTTATAAACCTTTTCCTTTACTACAAGTGCATCCTCAATTTGATTACAGAACAGATTATAAGACTCAATCATGACATCAATTCTTTTCATATATGGCAAATCTGAGAAGAAATCCCCAAAAGAGATGCCTTTCCTCTTCACTTGTCTCTCCAAGTCTATCAATTCAGTAAACTTGTCAGCCCTTTGATTGACCTCCTCTTCTTCCATTATGTTCCTAATGAGGTCTTCTTCCATACATTGCTCATGTTCTTTTGTAAAAGGAATAGTAGGTGTTAGGAGCTTCCTTGCACTCATTATAAAAACCTCTGTGTCAATGTATCTATATAGGGCTACATTCATCCTATAATGGCTCATCCAATTATTCACTAGATCTTCTGTCCTTTACCCAATTGTAAAATTATAGATTCTAAAATGTCTAGGGGTAAATGTACCCTTCCTATGAGGAGCCAGGTGCTCCTTGTCTATCAAAATCAATTGTCTAATAAATTACATTGCTGCAATTCTGGGTAGCACATGGAATGGTAGAACATGGCATGGATGAGTACAACAATATACCCTTATCAATGTGAAATTCTTCTCATAATAAAAATCCCCCCTATTGTTATCTCCTAGCCACTTATCAATATATTGGCATGGCCTTAGCAACTGTAGAACCTTCACTAGAAGCCTAGTTTTTTCTACACCTAGACACTTGAGTATTGTATATACTATCCAATTTTGAAAAGCACAAAATTTTGTCTCCCTTGAGGTGTAATTCCACACTCTGAACCAAAAATGTATGGGGTTAGCTTGATTCTAATGAAACCTCTAAGGACTCAAATACTGGCAATTCATGAGAGGAAAATTGTAATATAAAATCAAATGCATTAAAATAGAATAATGCATGAATTTTTGTTCTTTCTCCTTATTTTGGATACCAATAAACCCTTGATGCATTTTGTCAATTATATATTGAATATAATAAAATTTTGTGCTGGTATGAGGGCTCTGCATATCTAGGACCATCATAAGGTTATATGAACTTATCCTCTCAAGCCCTCCATCCTTTCCCAACACTTTGCGCAATGCATAGGAAATATACTTCATATAGAAGTTGAGGTCTTTATAGTAGTAGGGAGTAGTTCCTGGAATAGGTGATGTATAATTCTTTATTCTTTGGGGCACATGATACTCTTGTATCAATTTTGATGCAATGCCAAACTCTCTTGTATACCTGGCCTCTAAACATTTCAAATTTATCTTTGTAGCCATTGGATGATAAACATTGAATGCCTTCATGAATGAATTCCTATCTAGGGTTACGAGGGCTTTCCTATCATCCATTTTTATGGTCTTGGTTAGGGTATCATACCTACTGGCCATCTCTAAGATGAAATTAGAATCTAAAAAGATATTAGGGACAACTAATTTGGCTAGTCCACAGGTCCATGGGTTTGAAATTGGCATAACTTCATCACTATTTTTATAAAAATAATTGAAAAGGGAATAACCAGAAGAACCTAGATTTTTAGCATCCTTCATGTATTGCAAATCATCTATGAGATTCTTGGAATTTACCTTTCTCTTCTAACTAGATCATGTTATGCCCTGCATACCCGTCCCTACATTTTGTAGGCAAAATGTCAGGTCCCATATTTGCTTTTTGCTTTTCCTTGGTTTCCCTTTTGTTTCCTTTTGTTTCCCTACTGGCTTTGCTTCTGCAAGGGTCGTTTCTTTGATTTTTGGTTCTCCTTGCTCCCAGACCCGGTCCTGGGATGTTTGTATACTCTGTTCATGCTAGATCACAGACTCCAAGATTCTCTTTCATCACATCTTCTCTTGCTAGAGGATATGGTTACATGGAATCCATGGGCTCGGAGTCCGGAGGTTTGCCTTTTCCAGAGTTTGTGGAAGGAAAGCGGGATGTTTTACCCTAGGGGTATAAATAGGTTTTACTGGTCATTTTTACATTTACTGGGATCAAAACACTCAGAGCGATTAAGGCAATTAAAGATAATTCAACTGCGTTAATTTTGATTTACTCTCTGTGATTAAACAGTGATTAGCACTAATTTGCAGTAGTGCGTTAACAGTCATTTGAAGCTTCCTAGTTTGTAGAGCACCTCCCATGCTCTTCTTCCTGCATTCTCTGTGTTTCCAAGTAGGCCCTTCTAGTTCTTCTTTGTGCTTTCTAGTGTGGTTTCTGGTTTTCATTTTCATTTTGGTTATTGCCCTATCTTTTGTTTTGCTTGTTTGTTTCTGGTTTTTTTCTTGTTGTTGCCTCCTGTTGGTGGGATGGCTCTGCCAGAGGGTTGTCTTCTTTCTATGCAGTTGTAAATTAGTAGGTTTTTGTATATATCTTGTGCATTCTATCATTCTCTATAAATAGTTGTATATAGGCTCATTTTCGGTCAGCCTGCGAGTTATGATTTGGCCCTCGTGGTGCTTTGGACCTTTGTAAATTTGTATATTTCATATATATCCTTCCTATTTTGTGGTGATCTCATCATGATC
This sequence comes from Thuja plicata, assembly GCA_018584345.1. Classification (NCBI taxonomy): domain Eukaryota; kingdom Viridiplantae; phylum Streptophyta; class Pinopsida; order Cupressales; family Cupressaceae; genus Thuja; species Thuja plicata. The sequence goes on along the minus strand of MU224039.1, from coordinate 792,238 downwards.
CATGTCAAAACCTCAAGTTTGGAGCATTCCCAAGAGATGTCTCCATGGTTCAAACTCAACACCTTGCTTGTTCGAGCCATGGATGTATTATCTCTCCTCTGTCAGTTCAGTCTTAATGGTGGGTTAAGTTTCCCACATGCAAGAATTCAAAACCAACCCAAGTGGCATTCATTCTCTTGCGTGTTTGGAAAACTATCAGTTTTAATGCCATTACTCCCATTACTTCATGGCTAGGTGATGCTCCCACATCAACCTAATACGGTTCATTTATGGTCATGTCAATAATGGTTATTTTTCCAGATTCTAGGTCCCAAGTCTTCCTTTGGTCTTTATTTCATTTCATCGCATGAGCTAGAATCCCTGAAAGCCCCAGGCATGGATCAAACTCCTAAGTCATTTTATTATATATCTTTCTCTGGATTTGATGCATACTAACACCATTTTTCAGAAACTAATGCAAGGTGGTGGTGAAAATCCCCAAGATCTGGAATAATGTTATGTTTTTATATATATACTGATGATCGTCCTATCTTGCAAGTTTCCAGAATATCACCAATCAATCATGTCTAAGACATCAACATGTTCTCCACCTGGGAGTCTGGAACTCCCCACTACTGCTGCAACCAGGGCAGCTGTCAGGATAGAGGCTGAGAAGGCCTTGGAAAAACTCCCATTAACAATGAAGTATCTGAAGGGAGACACCATTCTGGGATTGAAGGTTGATTCCAAGCTTCAGTTGGTTACCCACACAAGTGTCAGAATGTGGGCTGAAAGCCAAGCCTTGGTTAAGGTGATGTTCATTCAACATGATGGTACCCTAAATTTTGATAATTTAGAAGTCCCAATCCATTATCAAGAATCAAGTTTCTCCATATTAAAAAAATTAAAGGAAGGAAGCCCTATGACACAAATAAATAGAACTAACTAATCGAAGCCTTCAAAAAATGCTGGAATTTCAACCTACTACAAAGATGATGCCAACAGAGGCTAAAGATGGTCAAATTTTAAAAATCTAAAACCGACCCAGTTCAGAAAATCAAATTTCCTATCTCCAACAAAAATCTTAGCTTTTCACAATGTGTTTTGGATTTTCGACCAAAGCCAAATCCGAAAGTTAGGTAGTTATTTTTAAGTTAGTTTAGTGTTTTTTCAAAATATTTTATAATAAGGGTTGTGTCTTTTCACCTTAAGGAGGTCTGAAAGCCACTCAAACACACACACACACATATATATATA
>MU224039.1:719145-790514 GCA_018584345.1 Thuja plicata | reverse complement strand
TTATAGTTATTCAATTCATTGTTATAGTTTTGTGATATCTTATCTATATTTTTATTTCAATTTACATACATATTTACTAAACATTCTTTCAATTACTCAAAGTATTTCAATTTACAGTTTATGATATGTTGCTTACAATTTGATTTATTCAAGCCTACTTGCCATCTTGAGAGATCGGTTGAATTATGTACACAAGTTATTTGCTATAAAATTCCTTAAACCAGTAGATAGTGGTTAAGGTAATGGTTCACCCGCCTTGGTCTTGCAGAGCTAGAAGTGCAGGGGAAGAGGATCATAATCGATCATTCATGTTAGTTGGCCAAAAACAATTGGTTTTCCAAACATTGGATTGGTAAGTCCATAGGAAATCCAATTCAGCATTTTTGGGCACCAACACAACGTACATCTGGGGATCCACTAAGACATAATGTGGTAGGATCTAGGATCCTTAATGCCACCTACTTCCCCTACTCCATGCAAACTCTGGAACTCATTCTCACCCTAGCAGGATACTACAACACAGCCGTCAGGGCTCTCTTACTTGCCACCCTAGTTTCGACAGTTTACCTAATGCCCATGGTGTCTCTGGATGCCAAAAATTTTTCTTTGGGACTAGGGATCCCCCAATTTGATGATGTAGCAATTATCACCTAGTCTCTAGCCTTGGATGAATTTTAAAGCTTTCATACATTGCCTAGTAGTATCTCAATGCCAATTTGCTTAAGGTGCCAAGGAAATATTTCAAAAGGACGAAACTGGAGATAAAGAATATAGATGGGGAACATCACTTTATGAAGGGTGTTTAGAGAGCCCCATGCCTGGGAATCCTCGGCATGGATGTACTATTTCTTCTTTGGCATCACCTCAGGTGGGCAAAATTTTGATTGGGCCACCATCATCGCCAATCATGTGGACGCTCAGCTCGTCAAGGTCACCCAGTCCCCCAAATTTTACATGACTTCTTACATCTTATGGGCACTAGCACAACAATGCCCCATCACCTAGGGATTACTTACAATGGGCAATCTTAGGACTGGCCAGGGCCAGAATGCTCCGTGGGATTATTTCCCATAATTCCAATGGGAGGCCAGTTTCCTCAGCTTCTGCAGAGTAAATGATGCTTTCATTTACTATAACATTCTTACACCCACTCGGGATGCCGAATATCAGATGTCAAAGGAAGAAATGGACTTGGTCAGCACTTATGGCCACTATTACATTTAATTTCAGCAACACACATACATTTGGGTGACCGAATTCTCTGGGAAACCCTGCCTATTACCCAAACATTATGGGGATAGGATAATTATTTTAGAGTATTGTAGATAGATTCTGGAGTTGCATGCCTTCCTCACATTGAAGAAGGTTACCAACATTCCATTCCCAATCACTTGTGGGAACTATTTCTGCAGCCTTGCAGTGGTGAACAAGGCCGATAGTGAACTTAAGAGTTTAGCACTGTAAGAATTCTATTTGGAGCGGAAGAATTTTGATCCACTAGACAAGATAGAAATGACACTTCCCCAGGTAGTAGACCCCCATGAATTTCAGTTAGAAGATTTTTGGGAAGATTTTCAGGATGATTTTGAAGTCCAGGACCGCCATTTTGTCTGGATGACACAAGGGATGATGAAGCAGCTGGAGCTTTGATAGTTCCCCAATGAATTTTTAGATACCAGGTCGACGGAGGACCCACAGTACAAGGCCTAGGTAGTAGAAAAGATGGCTCTACCTCCAATGGATTGGGACACCCAAGAAGGTCCGATGATTTAGGATCTCACCTACAATATAATTGAATGAAACCATGCATATTTTTAGAAGGTGTGTCCAAAAATCATACAAAAATTTGCCCCTTTTTTGCGGGGATCAACTTCTGGGACCGAGACTTCTTTGTAGGGCGAGTATAGAGGAAAGAGAAAAGTTGGGACTCTATCCTAGGTCCCATCCTCTGTTCCTGTCACAGAACAATTTGAGCTTCAACTGGAAGCATGCCACCAGATGAAGGATAAATTGATCACCCGGTTAACCACCCCAGTTATTATGGTCGGACCTGTTCTCCCTTCCAAATCTCCTTCACTTGCAGAGTTAATGGTTCAAGTAATAGGGACCTGAGCAGAGGAAGAACGGGCAGCTATGTTGGATGTCGGGCCCCCATTGGTAACTAGGAGGAAGAAGAAAAGAACAAATAATCCTCATCCAAGGGTGGAACTAGATCTTGGGATGCCTGACATCCCCAAAGTACAGATTGTCTCCTCAGACTCCCTCGAACTAGACAATCAGCTAGAAGATCCCCTAGAGACCTCCCCACTGCATGTCAACTTTGATGACATATTCAGGGTAGACAAACTTCTAAGTTTACAAGGGGACATTGGGAAAGTGGTAGAAGAGATCACCGCCCAGGAGGAAATAATGATCCCCACTAAAGGGTAGTTCCTAGAGAAAGAAGCTTCCATAGAGCAGGAAGTATGGGTAGAAGAGGGAAAGGAGCCAGGATAGATAGACATCTTCGATCTATAGGAGATACAGATTCCAGAGACCAAAAGCACGGAAGAGAGGCAAGAGAAAAGTGAGCATTTGGCATCGACTAAGGGAACCAGACCTACAAGAGAAACCGTAACCTCAGCCGTCATGCTCAAGATGCCTCCACCTACCCTGAAGAAGGTAACATTTGGCAAGGTGGTCTCAATGGCCCAGCAAGTAAATATGCCTAGACACCTCTGCCACCTCTTGAAACTACACCTACAGGGGAATATGTCTTGGCAGATGGTGTTGAAGAACAACAATAGCAACAAAAATAACCGCAAGATGAGGGGAAAAATCCTGAGAATACAGATGTTGACTTCGATACTACTAAGGACAAGGACACTAAGGAAAAGGATATGGATAGAAATAAGGTGAATGATGTAGGTGACCCAGAGAATATAGGAAAAGAGTCTGAAGAGACTCAAAAGGCTGGGGATGAATAGCGGAACCCCAGATGGGATTCATAGGATCAAACTTTGGAAGTGAGGCCACCCCCGCCACCATAAGGGTTGGTGGATTCTAAGAAGAGAAAATCCCCAGTGGAAATGAAAGCCCATCTCTCCTTAGCCAAGATGATGGCACAGGCATAGGGGGCCCACAAAGAGAAGAAGGCCCAGACCCTCCATTCCCTTCAGACTGGTCTGGGCAGAGATACAGTCGCTATTATTGCGATGCCTCCCATAGATAAAGAGGAAGCAACAATAAATGCTACAAAATACATAGTGATAGAAGTACCTCTTGGGAAGAGGGACAAACAAGGAGAGCTAGACTTATTGAAGGAGGCCAGCTGGGCAATAGAGGTCCACTATGACAAGCAAGCCCAGAAGCTCAAGGAAGAGAGAGAGAGAAGAATGCAAATCTGGTTAGGCTTTTAATAGAGCTTGGACAACCCATCACTACCATCCCTCTAGAAGCTTCCACATCCAGAGCACCGCTCCCACAAGGTGACATAAACATGGTAAGAAGTATGAAAAAGAAGGTGCAGGGAGCTGACGATTGGGTAGCTAAATAGGTAGGAAACATCTAACGCTTCTTAGTGGCTATACTCCATGACCTGTACGCAGCTGCCAACATTTTGCACCGGGCCAAAAATTCCATTTCCATCTAGGAAGGAGAGACTGAGCAGTACGAGGCTTAGATGAATGAGTTGGGGGAACTCATAAGTCTCAGAGAAGAAATCGTAATCGAGGCTAGAATTTTGGGAGAAGAATCCTTTGACTTTGTCCAGGCCCAACACTCCAGACTTGATCTCAAATTGGAGATAAGCAACCAACTAGTAGGGGGCCTGTGGGATAATGTTCTGGAGGTTGATTATTCTTTAAATATGTACAAGGCATTCATTATAAGGGTTTCAAGAGTCATTCCCTTTAGTGCCAAAACATGTACTCTGGAGGAGTATGTTGTAGGAAAATTTGATGAGCTAATGGAGGATCGATATCAGTCCCCAAAGGGAATGGATGGAGCAAAGATGTCACGTATATCTTGCATGGTGCTCTGGGCCCATGATTCCACAAAGATGGCCACAGAATTCAAAGTAAATATTTTAGATCTGGGCGAGTAGGTGGAAATGGCTAGGTATCACCGGGCCAACCTCAAGGATATTGATGAGGATGGAGCTACCCAGCTCCTGGAAATATTTAAGACATACAAGGGGTAGTCAAAATTCTCTGAATTCTAGAGATATCGGCTAGCGAGGTGCAGTTTGAACATTCTTTATTCTTTGAGCATAAGCTCCCAGATCCTAGAGTCTCAGATCCAATAGTTTTGTATTCTTTTGATGACCCATGTCCAGGCTCCCCGAAGCTGACTAGTCATTGGCCAGCAGTTAGTAAGGCTGTCAAAAAGTAGGGGACCCCAGCAAGGCATGTCAGTTTGAGGGATGGCCCTGATAGGTGATCTTCCCAAGGCACTGCTCTAGCATTAACTACTTGGTGCATCAAAGATAGTGAGCTGCATTTTTCATTAATGAGGCATGTAGCCTCAAACTCTGGGAAGATTAGATTTCTTCTACTCTCTCTTTGACGCTCTTCTCGAGGCCAATTTCCCCATCCTTTCTTCTTGTCTTCTTCTACCAATCTGTCAGACCTCTAATTTTTTCAAGGGTATTGTAAAGTGGTGGAGGTAGTACCGACCACCGGACATTGTATTTTAATGTTGAGTGTACAGTTAGATTAGTTTCATTTTAGGGAAACCTGTGTGTACAAATAATAAGTTTGATCTCATTTCAGGGGTTGATGAAATTTATTATTTTGCATCCATACTATTAGCTTTTAGCATTTCATTTCTTGTAGTTGTAGATATCAATGCTCGATAGTTGTTAGTAGTTCTCAGTAGTTAGATTCTCTCTTAGAGATATTGATGTACACACTAGTGATGTTGGAAACTTGTTAATGAACAAGGAAGAGTTTTGGCAATGATGTTGTTGGCGTTCAAATCTATGAGTTAACATTTTTTGTGTTGTATGTTTCTGATGTCCCTTGGTCTAATTTTTTAAGTAGATTAATGATCTCTTTCCCCTTGCTATTGAATATGTATGAATCATTGGTTCTATATATGTTCAGTATTTAGTATAGTTCATTAGAGCATGGTTGATGTTTGAAATATTTAGCATAACTATAAGTTGAAGGAATGAACTCTTAACCCTAGCATATCTTTTTCTCCTTATTTGGAAATCTAGTGCATTCTTGTAGGAAACCCTAACCTACTAAGAAAATCCCCAGAGAAGATGAGCCAAAAACTAGCTATCCCCCTAAACAAAATAGTCACACACTCAACTTAGCTCCCGCACTGTCGAGGCCCAACACTCAGGTGCTTGAAAGCCTGGAGAATTTATTACCCAAACAACCTTTACAAGAGAAGTTGGCCAATACCCCGGTACCTGGTGACAACTTACATCTATTGATGAGACCGGTCACAAAGTCTCATCAACAAAAACTAGCAGTAAAAGGAGGGCATGAGCTCATCCCCTTCGGAGGATTTTGAATTTACACCGCCCGAGGGTTCCCCAAGCCATATTTTTAGGAATCAAACCTTTAGTGGGATAGGATAATTTTCAACTGCATGATTTGAAAGAGTCCTTAGATCGGCCCCTAATCCCAGAAGGTTTGTTGACCTCGAGCCTCCTACTCGAAAGAAGCAGACCCCGTAAACCAAGCAACCCAGACAATCTCAAGAACCAACGCTCAACCTAGCCAAAATAAAACACCCCCAATGGATACTTAATTTAGTAACACTAGGTCCCCAATGGGGATGTTCTCTGATGCAACCAATGATCTTCCTTCACATCTGGAGAAGATCTTCCCCAGATATGAGCATCTAGGCTCACGAACCACAGAAGAGCATCTACAGGAATACAAACATGCCATGAACTAACATTGGATCCAATATCAATATGTTGTGACCCGATGTTTCCTCTATCCTTGGGAAAGAATGATCTAAATAGGTACCTTAACTTTCCAGCCAACTTCATCAACAGTTGGCAAGATATGGAAGACGTCTTCCTAGTGGCCTTCTGTGTACATGTGGACCCAGAGTGGTGCCATAGCTAGTTTATCTCCATCAGGAAGGAACCAAATGAACCTCTCACAAAATTTAACCTTCAGTTCCAATGCACCTTGAAGCGAGGCATGAGCCCCTTCATCCCATCCATGAACGTGACCATCTAGACATACCTTAAGGCCATGGACCCTTTTGTTTCCACTCTCCTCTAGAGAACCACCACCGCAACTGACCAGGATACTCTAGCAAAGGTTTACAACCTTGCTTTGGAGTTGTCCTGTAGTTTGAGAAAAGCTCCCGTTGGGATTGGGTAGAGAAAACCATTCAACACGATACCCAAAAAAACTTCTTACACTGGGGGATACAACCCTAATTAGGAAATGGGTGCCCCAATGATGGCTATGAACCAACCACCACCAATGGACTAGCAAACCTGGTACGTATATCTATCATAAACTTAGATAATACTAGGTCTAGAATTTTTTCCCTAGAACTAGCCACAGAAAATGAAACAACCACTGACACAACCCTCTGAAGTACCTTTCTTCCAGTCGCCCATGGCTGGAGGATTGCAGTCCTTGACTCTAGGAGCTGCTACTGCTTTCCCCAGGAGCCAACCACAACAATTGTCATACTGTGACACGAACACCTAGTTGTCCACCGAGGTTGAATCCCTCTAGCAATTTGTGTCCTCCCTGACTGTGGACTTGGGACAACTGAAGGTGGGGCCTTCCACGCCCTACAACCCCAATTCCCAAAGAGAGAATATTTTCTCCAGACAATGAAATACCAACTCTAGAGATAGAAATTACAACAATAGTCCTCAGCCCAATCAACATCAATGGAAAAACAATGCAAACACTGGTGGTTCTCCTCCAAACCAAAACACCACTTATGGTGGTGCTAGACCTAGTCATTTTGTATAGCTTGTAGAATTCCACCCCCTGACCAACTGGTGTAGATTGCATGACACCGACTCTCATTCTGAGGTGAACAATGCCACACTAGAGAAGGTCATCATGTTCTCCCAGTTGGACAAACAACAAACTGTTGATCCTACTCCCCCAGAAACATCAGCACAAGAGCCTACTCATAGTGCCTTTACCTATGAGACCATCTTCTTTAGGACATACAAAGAAGATGAAGAAGAACCTAAATTGTGGGGGTTCTTTGATGAATCGATCTCAGCCTTTGAGGCCAATGCCTTCACCAACCCACAGACTCCTTACAACACTCAGAGTTAGGTTGACAAAGGGATATTTTATACGCCAACACCTCCCAAATATACCCCTCCTTAGGATAATACAATTGATCGCTCCTTCCCACTAAAAGGTTCTGGCTCCAACCAAGCCAAGTATCCGGCCGAGGGAAGCCAACAATTCTTGGGGGAGTTTTGACATCACAAAGGCATTGGAAAGAACCACCACCTCCATGACCTTGATGGAGGTTCTGTTGAATTTCCCCGAGCAGAGGAAGTCTCTTCTAAAGCTCTTGGGAAACCCAAAAGTTTTCAGTCTCCCACCTAAGACTGTCACTTTTGATGATGCCAACGTGACTGTCTTCCGGGGCAACACTAAGGATCCTCCCTTTTTGCTAGGCTTGAATATACAAGGGAAGAACCTACATAATTTATTCGTAGATTCTTGAGCTTCAGGCAACGTCATGCCCTTATCCATATGCTAGAAGCTCAGACTCCTCCACACTCCATCCAAAGGAACAGTAGTCCAACTAGAAAAAACTACTATAAAAATGTTAGGTGAGTTGAAGAACATCTAGATTCAGCTCATCCAAGACCCCTAGATATCAAGTATAATAGACATCCAAGTGGTGGACATCCCAGAAACTTATGGGATGTTGTTAAGTCAGAATTGGTCTAAGGCCCTTAATGGGTATTTCTCCACTGACTTCTCCTACTTGTGGCTCCCTTGGGAGGGATATTCTAACCAAATCTGGGTAGAGAGTGAACCCAAGATGAAGCAGGCCCTCACCAAAGTCAGGAGGGTATATGAAGTCCTTTTCTCTAAGACTTCCCCTAGGGTGTACCACCCTCTAGAAATCTTGACATTTGATTTCACCCCTAGGGAAGATCCCATCATTGTTCAAAGAATTCAAGACCTGGATGAAAAACTAAGCAGTGAGGTTAACTCACAAGGTAACGCAACAACTCCTGATACACTCTTGTACGACACTTGGTGCCGGGTGCATTATCAAAAACATTTTAAAATAGAGTGTGAGCCTTGCATCATTGTTGCTACCTGCCATATCAATGCACTCTAGAAGAAAGAACACCAATCAGATTTTCCTGGACCCAACACTCATTTGAGTGGTACACCCAAGGTGCCACCTATCTAGGAATCCCAACCAAAGGCCTCTCTAGAGGAAGACCTCACCCATGCACCATCAGAGTTGGAGGAAAATCATCCCAACCCTCCCAAAAATAATCCAAATACCATTTCTCCTTGCCAGCCCCAGAAAATGAACAATGAATTATGGACCCTGAAGTTTGACAGGTCTTGGTATAAACAAGGTTGTGGGGCAGGAGTGGAATTGATCAACCCATGGGGGAAATCCTTCCTCGCATCTTATAGGCTACATTTTGATTGCACAAATAATGTCATGGAGTATGAGGCCTTGGTCCTTGGACTCCTATTTTCACTAAGAAAGGGAATCACCCACCTCTGGGCCATGGGTGATTCATAGTTGATTGTTAAACAGGTCCAAAGCCAATATACTTGTCATGAAAAAAGGCTGACTACGTACCACAACTGGGATTGGAGCCTCATTGAATATTTTTATGCCTTCTGCATTGAACTCATTCCCCAAAAATGCAACTATGTTTTGGATGCCCTTGCTATATCTGCCAGTACTCTTGAGCCAATGGCTAGCTCCCGAATTTGAAAGTTTTCCGTTGAGATGGTCCACACCCCATCCATTCTAGACAATATTACCCACTTTTAGGTCTATGAGGATGATCAGCATATTCTGGCCTTCATGGCCAATGTTGGTGTCTTCGAGGATCAGATAGTGGAAAAAATAGATCATGATGATACAGGGCAGGATGAAGAAGATGATAGGATCATAGACTTACCAACCAACACCATCCCCAAGGGGATGGTAGCACTAGAATGCATCTTCAACTCAGACCCCCGGGGCCAAGATAAGATATCATCCTCCTTAGAGGGAGGAAAATTTGAAAAATTCAACATAAGCTAGGTCGGTGAAGAAAAATTTGTACACATTGGCACCTCCTTCTCCCCAAAGGAGAAGGAGAAGATTTGTGTGGTTCTCTGAGAATAAATTGATGTAATTGTGTGGGGGTATGAGGATCTAAATACCTATGAAACATCCATCATGATCCATACCATCCCACTAAAAGTAGATGCTAAGCCTTTCTGAAAAAATCAAAGACCGGTAAACCCACTGATCGAACCTCTAATCCATCAGGAGGTTCAAAAATTGCTGTCAGCCTAGATTATCTTTCTGATCTGACACACAACCTAGGTTGCCAACCTTGTCCCCATACGAAATAAAAGTGGTGAGATCCACTTTTGTGTGGATTTTTTCAATTTGAACAAGTCATCCAAGAAGGATAATCACCCTCTCCCCTCATTAGATGAGTTATTGAAAATTGTAAATGGATCCCAAATGATGTCCTTCCTAGATGGGTACTCATCAGGTTATGGTTAAGTACGAAGATAGAGACAAAATGACATTCACCACCAAGTGGGGAACATTCCTATACTAGAGGATGCCCTTTGGCCTTATCAACATAGGGGAAACATTTCAAAATGCTATAGACATTGTGTTCAAAGGCCTAGTTAACATATGTATAATCATCTACATGGATGATTTGATCATCTTTTCCTGGGACAAGCGTGATCACTCTGCCCACCTCACCTAGATTTGTGAGAGATCTTGCCAGTATAGAATTTATGTCAACCCTAAGAAATATATATTTAGGGTCACTGAAGGGAAGCTACTCAGGCATATCATCTCCAAGAAGGGTATATCTATTGACCTTGAGAGAGTTGAAGCACTGCTAAATCTACAGATGCCTGGCAACAAGAAAGAAATGAGGTCTTTCTTCAGAAAGATAAACTTTGTCTGGTGATTCATCATTGGATTCACTAAGATAGTAAAACCAATCAATGACATGATGAAGAAGGATATGAAGATTGAGTAGAGCCCCAAAGAAAAGAGAGCATTTTCTCAGATCAAGCAAACCATATTGGAGGCACCAGTCTTGGCAAGTCCAAACTATTCCCTCCCATTCCATATATACTCCTTCGCCTCACCGCATTCTGCACCAGCGGTCCTAACCCAGAAGGTTGAAGGGGAAGAAAAACCTATTGACTTCATGAGCTCCCCTTTCAAGAATGTTAAATTCCAATACTCATCTTTGGAAAAGCAGGCCTTTTCTCTAGTCCACGCCGTGAAGAAATTCTGACATTATATTCTCTAGAGAAAAGTACATGCTATCCTTTCAGAATAGGTTGTGAAATATCTACTATTGCAAATTGAATTAAGCAAAAACTAGGGGAAATGGATGGCCATCCCCCAAGAATATGATCTAGAAATGCAACCCATGAAGATAGTCTGAGGCTAGGGACTATGTAGAGCAATGGCGGTAGGAACTCCAGACATTGAATTCCAAACTTACACAATGGAGTTCGTCACCCAAGATCCATGGTATACCAATATGGTATACTTACTGCTCAACAACACATGCTTGGAGGGGCTTCCCCAAACCAAACACTGTACCCTATGAATGCAAAGCACACACTTCATGATAAAAAAATAGAATGCTTTTTTGGAAGAGCTATGAAGGAATATACCTCTGGTGCATAGATAGGGACCAAGCTACTAAACTGATTGAATAATTTCATGGGCAGTTTGGAACTAGGCATGGCTTAGCTGATCCCACTACCCATCATATCCTCCAGGCTAGATACTATTGGCCCTACATCTTTAAGGATGTCTATACTCACGTTAGGAGATGCCACACTTGCCAAACAATGGCACATCATGAGCAGAACCCGACCACGCCTTTACAGATGGTCTTTGACATTAGACCCTTCACCCAATGGGTGTTTTATTTTATCAGGGAAATCAACCCCAACTCATCTTCCAACCACAAGTACATTATGACTGCTACCGATTATTGCACCTGGTGGTCTGAAGCGATTCCTTGCAAAAACAACATGAGAGATGTGGTTATCAAATTCCTGGAAGAAAACATAGTCACCCATTTTGGAATGCCATTTTCTATAGTGTGTGAAAAATGGTCTGGCATTTTCTTTGGCACAATTACTTGAATGGACCTATGAGAGGAAGATCACTTTAAAGTTCTCCAGCAACTACTACCCCCAGGGTAATGGTGTGGCTGAATCCACGAACAAAATTTTGTTGGAGGTGATCAAACATTTGTTAGAACAAAACCCCCAAGACTGGAACCAAAAGCTTAGGTTCTCCCTCTAGGCAGATCACATCTGAATAAAGGTAGCCCTAGTGACATCTCCATTTCACCTAGTTTACGGCCAGAATCAACTTACAGATCTTGGTCTTATAGTTTATGCAAGAATTCAACAATCGGGACAACATTGTGGAGGTTCAACTTTTTAACTTGGTAAGAATAGAAGAACAAAGAGTCATGACATTAGAACACTTCACATGTCACCAAGCAGTAGTTAAATGATGGTTTGACTAAAGAGCCCAATATAAGGCCTTTCATATTTTGGACCTTGTCCTCTCGTGGGACAAGGCCCAAGAAAAGAAGGGAAAGCACACTAAGTTTCAACAGCTCTGGCTCAGACCATATATGATATCTGAGATCTATGGGGCAAATACTTATCACCTCAATATTATGACCAAAGAGATCCTCCCATTTCTTGTCAATGGACAGTTTCTCAAGCACTATTTTGAATGAGGTAAGTGGTAAGTTTTTCCGAAGTTGTATTATATGTAAAGTCCTTGCTTGTAAATATTTTTCCCGGTGCTTGTCTTGGAATACCTTGTCCTTCTAAATAGTTTGTCAGCCGTCCTCTAGGACCACCTTCCATTTTTTGTGTTTGCCTTTGTTTTTGGCCTTCTTTTGTTTTGCGTCTATTTTTCAGGCTCCCAGCATGTTGTCTTCTTCTTGTAGACAGGTATGCTTCACATAACATCTAGTCCCTGGAATGGTACCTTATACATTTTGGGTAAGTTTGGAATCTATTGTTAGCATGGTGGAATTTGTCCACACTCTAGAGTTTTTTTGTGTGTATGGTAACAGTTTATGAGTAATCTTCATCAGATTCATGTCTTGAAATTTGGACATCGGTTAACATAAAATATAAGAAGCAAGTAATCACATGGTCCATGAGGGCAGATCAGTTGCATTGATTATTGACCAAGTCTGAAAATCATAAAATATCCCAGGTCTGAAACATTCTCTCCTATTCAGCAATATGAATTAGGTTGAAAGGTGAAAGAAGTACCATCATGAAAATTAGCTAAGCTTAAGGTTCATGGTGAAAGGAGTACCACCTTCCCATCTTCAAAAGAAAATAAAGGAAAGAACTAAAGAATAGAGAATTCTGGTATCTGGGGGAAATGTGAAAGATAGGAGACTTTGGTTCAATTTATTCAGTTCCTCTTCTTTGCTTCTCTCAAAAAACATCAGCTTGATTTTATTTCAAAGCACACACCTCACAGCTGATGAAAGACCAAAGGATTAAATCAATGATGAGTCAAGTTTTCTTAGAAACCTCATGCTTTGCAAGCAGAACGCTCTAGGTAAAGATTAATTCCAGTTTTACTAACCAGAGATCCTAAAGTTCTCAAATGTGCTAAGGCATTCATCCTAGTGAGTTTCCATTTGTTATTACCAGCATACCTATCCCTACATTTTGTAGAAAAAATGTTGGGTCCCCCTTTTTGCTTTTTTCTTTTCCTTGGTTTCCATTTTGTTTCCTTTTTTTCCCTCTGGAATTTTCTTCCGTGAGGGTCATTTCTTTGCTTTTTGGTTCTCCTTGCTCCATGATTTGGTCCTGGGGTGTTTGTCTTCTTTGTTCGTGCCATATCCTAGACTTTGGGATTCTTTGTTATCACGTCTTCTCTTGCTAGAGGATATGGTTACATGGAATCCCCGGGCCCAGATTCTAGAGGTTTTCCTTTTCTGGAGTCTGCAAAAGGAAAGTGGGATGTTTTACCCTAGGGGTATAAATAGGTTTTACCAGTCATTTTTACATTTACCATGATCAAAACACTTAGAGTGATTATGGTGATTAAAGACAATTTGACAACATTAAGTTCAATTTACTCTCTGTGATTAAATGGTTGATTAGCAGTAATTCATGGTGGTGCGTTAGCAGTCATTTGAAGCACCATGGTTTGCAGAGTGCCCCCCATGCTCTTCTTCCCACATTCTCCATTTTTTTAGGTAGGCCCTTCTGGTTCTCCTTCATGCTTTCTGGTGTGGTTTCTAGTTTTTGTTTTCATTTTTGTTTTTGCCCTATCTTTTTTTTTGCTTGTTTGTTTCTATTTTTGTTCCCGTCGTTGCCTTTCGTTGGTGGGATGGATCTACCAAAGGGTTGTCTACTCTTTGTGCAGTTGTAAATTAGTAGGTTTTTGTATATATGTGGTGTTATCTGTATGTGGTATTGGTCAATTATGAACCAATAGTTCTTGTGTGGGCAAGGACCAGATGTTAGAGTTTTGATCTTGTTTTGATATTCTTTATGATTCTCTAGGGGTGTATCCCTATATGAGTAGGAATCAGAGATGAGGTTTGCGATATACCTTTGTGATGTTATTTTGTGAACCTAGGGTAGGTTACCTAGTTGTATAGTAGGAGGTGGCTTGCAATAAGTACCGGAGCCCACAAGTGGTTGCTAGGATTTGGTTATTGTAAGTAGTGGTAACAAGTGATAACATAATTAATCTAATTAGGCTGACCTAGTATTAAACTAATAATATTAATGCCTCACCCATACTTGAGCACTAATATAGGCTAAGATGGAGGATGAGTTGATGCTTGCCCCCTTTCAAGGTGCGGGTTTGGGCATCATTAGTGATCTTGTCTGTATGAAAGGCCACTGATGCCATGTATAGTCACTTGGGTGCCGAAATCTATTAAGGGATTACTAGGAAAAAACTCAAGGATGCGACATACATGATGACACCTTCCTATATATAGCTTAGGTTATCCTACATGTGTCAGTACCTCTGGTGTTGTTTAGTGTTCCTTGTTTTGGATTAGAGTGCTTCTAGGATCTTCCTATGCATGGTGTATGAGGTCATTTTTACCTTATTTGTATTCTAGTTGTGTACCCCGTGTGTGTGGGCCTTTTATTATCTCCTCAGCACGGTGGGAGTGGACCATTGGTTCCACGTGGTTGGGTGGTAGTGGTTCTTATTACCATTGAGATTCCAACGGATTCTTCTTCATGCTTGGTTTTTCCTTGTTGGAGTTTCATCTTCCTAGTGTTTTGGAGACTTGATTAGTTACTTGAGTTGTGCATTTGTACCATATGTATATATTGGTTATCATCCTTGGAGGATGCTTGTATTGTTTATTATGTATTAATACATACCCTGCGACTTGTGCAGTGGATGTTGTTTAGGTGGTATACCTTATGGTATCAGATGTTTATGTAATCTTTATTATTGAGATGTATGTTTTTGGTTTCAGATTATGTAATCTTTATATCAGTTCTTTATTATTGTAATTGTATATTAGTTTGCTTAAGTAATTCTACGTCAAGGAACCCTCAAGAGTTGTAACCCTTGTTGAGCTATTTTTCATGTATGTCATGTACTTCATTGTGTTGCTTCTGCATTGTTATCATTATTGTTTATAAACATTTTAAAAAAAAAATTGTTCCGTGAACTTAGTATCTTGTTTAGGTTAAGATCTCCTGGGTTCCTTGGCAGGGCATTACACTTAGTATCAGAGCACAAGTTTCTACACTGGGAGCTCTACAAAAATTGTGTGCCCATTAGAATGGTTAGTAGTGCATGTTAGCACTTGTCTCCTTGTGTCTGGAGAGTCATTGTTCATAATCTCTTATTCTTGTGTGTCGTTCTTCCCACTTGATTTGGGAGTGATGTTAGTCTTGGTTGCAATAGGTGGATACCTACTAAGGCTTGATTTGTGTTAGGATCCGTGATTGAAAACTCTAGGTTCTCTAGTCTTATTGATGCTCATGAAGTTCGTATTCATCTATAGGAGTGTTTTTGTTAGTGAGCAGATGGCTTACTTCTTTCGGTCTTGTGTGTTGGTATGTATGAAGACTTGGTGATTGTCATTTGACTGTCTCATCTATTATAGCATGATAGTTGATGTTTTTTGTATGTGATATGTTGTGGTGATGGAGTCCTAGTTTGAAGAACTCAATGTTGTGTGATTTCCTTTCCTTGAATGACTTGCGGTTCTTGAGTAACCTATTTCTTAGCCTCTTGAGTGTGATTTAATTGATCATGTATGATTAGACTTGCATGTTGTATTGAATTGAATTTTTTTGAATTATATGAACTATATTGTGTGAGTGTTGTAATCAGCTCTGATGGAATATGATTGATTATGAAAATTGTAAAGTAAATTCTTGTTTGTTCAATACATTGCGCATGGATTAGATGTATATATCATTCTTTAGGAGTGCATTAACAAATTTAGAATTGTACTCATTATTATAGATCAAATTGGGTAAAGGACCTAAGTCCCCAAGTAAAATGTGCATTGCATCCTTAGTAGAATTCTTGTAACTCTTAACCTATTTGTAGCAGTTTGCAAATGATTAGTTAGATATTTATGCTAGTAATAAAATAGAATGCATAATTACATGAAGTTGCATAAAGAGGATGCTAGAATTTAACATATTGTTGAACTTGAGTGATGGTGTGCATACTCTAACACATCTAGCATGAAAGATCTTGGATGTCGTGAAGTGACTACTCCCTTGAGAGTGTGGCTACCCCTAGTCACCTTGTTATGTGAAATGTTTTTTTTATATATTGGTTATTCCTTTTGGTTGATTGATATTTTGTTGAGTTGTATGTGGTCAACAATAATTTCTTTTGAATTTTCTTATAACTGGATTAGTCACCCAAATCTCTTTCATTGTCTAGTTGTGGCATTAGTCACATTTGATTTACTGTTGGAATTGTATACATTTTTTATTTAATGTTGAACTTTGGAAGTTCTCCCACTTGGGCTTTTCCTTAGACTTGTATGGTGGATAGTCTGAATGTTTGTGATTGTTGACCATGCTTTGTGATAAGTACTGTTTCTATCATGTTCTTTATGGACCCCTGATAGTATGTATAAGGGAGGATATCACAGAGATGTCACTGTATTTGTATATGGTATGAAATGCATTATGTGTTTGCGTTGGTGTTGCATTAAGTAAGATTGCATGAATTGTTCTAATTTCTATACGATATGAATATGGATATGTGTCTCCTATATTAAGCTTTAGTATGTATGTATTCCATGATTTTGAAAGCATTAAAGATATAGACTTAATTAAGAGATGGTAGACGATGAATAAATGTTTAAGTAGATGTTTTGTTTATGCTTGAATTGGGATTATATTATTCTTTGTCAATCATTATGCATATTTTAAAACAAGATTGTAAATTGACTTACATTAGTTCTTCATGAATGTCATTGAGTGATTGTTGTGATGGTATATTCTTTTGGTGTTTATGAAGTGGGTGAATCTTCGTGTTTGATCCTTATTAATAGGGGGTGTAACTCTATGGTGTGAATCCTTCTGATCCTTTTCTAGATTAGTTATCGACTTCCAGGAGTAAGCCTAGTTTTAGGGGAGGAGGATGTAATACCTACCCCTTTGTCTGTCTGTCTGTGTCAGTTTCTGATATCTTTGAGACCATAGTATGTATGTGTTGGCTTTTCAGGTGATTTTAAGGATAATCATGCTTTACTTTTTATTATGCTATTGATCAATGATTAGGTGTATTATATAACCTATTTTCATATGATGTATGATTATTTCATAGTGGTTATGACTATGTTAGGACGTCATTTTGACTATGGTTTTCTGACAATACTGACCCGATATTTATATGCACATGGATCATTTGTATTCTTTGCATTTCTATCTGTTGTGTTTGGTATGGTATGGGACAGAGTCGTAGTTACTTACTTCGGTGAGATCCACATGATAAACTAGTCTCAACCATTATTTTTGATATTGCATGGATATATGCTCATCTTTGTGATGACAGGTTTGCAGGTACCAAGCTACGTCTTCCCTGAATTGGCAGGAGTGAGCATGCCCTATTGCACTATCTCAATGGTGAGAGAGGGGAGATAATATTCACATCCAAATCCATGCCCTAAACCTTTACTTTGTCATAGAACTGGGCAAGAATTTGATTGACTACCCTAGTGTTTGAATATGTCCAGTGACGTGGAATCGTGAGCCTATTTGTGTGTGCTTCGGTGTCTATTTCAATTGATTATCTGTTTGAGTTGTTTATCTGTTTGGATGGGTTTCAGGTGATTTAAAGATGCTTTTAGCTTGAATTATTTAATTAATGTTTGTGGATAATATTAATGTTAATTATTGCACCTTTAATAAGGTTAAAATATTGATATATGAAATATATGGCTATTTAATAATTAAATATTAATTAAATGCTTATATTTAATTAATTGATTTAATTATTAAGTGTGGATTTAAATAATTGAGATTTAATAAATATTAAATTCAATTAACTGTTATTGATTGTGCATAGTTGATTTATTGAATATTGCTTTAAGTTGCATGATTAATTGATTTATTTAATTGAAATATTCTCACATGCATTTTCAATTTAACACTTTGCTTTTATATTATAAAGTTGAGTTATGCATGTGCTTTAAGTGAGAATTGAAAATAAAGAAATTATTTTAATTAATAATTAGATAATTTATTTTCCCATTAGGGTTTTCACTTTTTGAAAACCTAATTGCTTGGTTTTCTATATCCTTAGATTGAAAGCCATTTTAGAGGTTGTTCAATCATGGGAGAAAGGAAAATCAGGTGATGGAGGATTTTGAAAAGCTTGAGAGCAATTTTGGAGCATTTGTGGATTCTTCTTTCTTGGATTTGTGGGTTTGTTCCTCTCATCAGTTACAAAGGTAGGATCTTGTTCTTGTCAATCCTAGCTTTCAGATCCCTGTCTTCTGTGCATCTGAAAAGCTAGGATCCTTTGTTTGAAGGTTCATTGATTGATCGTTGTGTGTATTATTGTGTAAAGTTGGAAAATGTGTTCTTAGATCAATTTTGTATCTCAAATCATGTTTGCATGTCAGATCTGTGCTTGTGGGCATAAAGGGATTTTCAAATTATGGCTTTGAGTGCAAATGGGTATTGAGAGTTTTCAATTGGAATGAATCTGCCTTCAAGTTTTTCCTTAGGGTTTTGATTTGTTAAAAATGTCTTCTTTGATTGAAACTGCTAGAAATTGCCTTCAAACCCTCATATCGTTGAGCAAATCACCTTAGAAAGAAGGTACCTTGCCTTACTAGGTCCTTGGCTGACTTCTAGGTCCAGATCTGCAAGAAAGCCATGACAATGGAGTTAATTGCATGTTAAAAGAAAATAGAACCCTCCTTGAAATATTAATGAATTGTATTAAAATTGGAACCCTCCTTGTTGTTATCAATTCGCATGTGGCATAGAAATCTTACTCCTTCCTTTAGAACTCTTTGTTCCAAAAAAAAAAAATTACTATACCTCTACTATTGCAAAGGCATGGTGTGATTAATTTTTTATTATTGGGAAGAGAAAATTAATTATTAAGGAAAATAGCAGCTTGCTGTTTTAATATTACAGTCTATTTTATTTAAATTCACTAGTAAAATTAAATAAAATATAAATAAACAAATTAGAGAGGAATTTGTTTAATAAAAAGAAAAAAAAATTAATAAGGTGAAGTGTTTGTTTTATTTTAAAATAATAAAAAATAAATAAATAAAGGAAAAATAATTTCTTATTGTTAGCAGTGGGTGGCGGGCCCTCAAACCCTGTCCCCACCGGCTGCCACGCATAGCAGCCTCACCGCCGTTGGGGCAGGGCCTGCCGTAACTGGCAGAGCACCTGTTGCCGATGGTAGAGGACTGCCAGCGGACCGACCTCTTTAAAAGAGTGCTGTAGGGTTAGGAAGGGTGGGGGCCGATTGGACCCCCCCCCCCCTATTAGTTATTTTATATTCCTTTTTTTAGTTTTATTTATAATGTTTAATTTTGTTTATTATGTTTAATTTTATTAAATAAAATTTAATGTATTTAAGTTATTTTATTTAATATATATTTAAAGTTAGTATATTTTGTTAAGTATATTAACCAAAAAGAAATTTAATTTATATATTTGTGTTAAAAAGGATTCCTTTATTATGTTAGTTAATTAAATGGCTAATCTTTTATTTAAAGGCTATTTGGTTGTTATTTAATTAAATAAGCCAACTTGTTTCAAAGGCTCTGATTGTTATGTGGTTGATTCCAATGAACGTTTACTTATAATTATAGTTAGTTTTCAGTAATTATTAATTGGATTAATTTATATGATGTGAGTGTTATAAATTAATCTGTAAAGGCTTAATGTACTTTTTCTTCTGGAAATTGAATTATATTGCGTTAGTAATTTATCAGATAAACTAATTTGAATAGTGTTATCTATAAATGAGGTTATCACTGAATTATTGTTGTCTTTCTGGAATCATCTTTATCATGTCAAGTTATGTCTTTCTGATTGTAATCTAAATAGGATTGTGTGTTCCTCTTTTTTATGAAACTGTTATGTGTCAGTTGTTTGTTGGGATTAGTTTGTTATCATGAGGTAAAACCAGAGGTTTTTGGGGTTTTAGTTATGTGATGTTTTATGTGCTTCGGTGCTTGTTCATGTTGTTATCGATTTTGGGTCTCGATCTTTTTACCCAACCCGAGTTGTCTCAACTAGTCCTGTGTGATCATGTGATGTTATCTGTATGTGGTATTGGTTGATTCAGAACCAATAGTTCTTGTGTGGGCAAGGACCAGATGTTAGAGTTTTGATCTTGTTTTGATATTCTTTATGATTCTCTAGGGGTGTATCCCTATATGAGTAGGAATCAAAGATGAGGTTTGTGATATACCTCTGTGATGTTCTTTTGTGAACCTAGGGTAGGTTACCTAGTTGTATAGTAGGAGGTGGCTTGCAATAAGTACCAGATCCCACAAGTGGTTGCTAGGATTTGCTTATTGTAAGTAGTGGTAACAAGTGATAACATAATTAATCTAATTAGGCTGACCTAGTATTAAACTAATAAGATTAATGCCTCACCCATGCTTGAGTGCTAATATAGGATAAGATGGAGGATAAGTTGATGCTTTCCCCCTTTCGAGGTGCGGGTTCAGGCATCAGTAGTGATCTTGTCTGTATGAAAGGCCACTAATGACGTGTATAGTCACTTGGGTGCCGGAATCTATTAAGGGGTTACTAGGACAAAATTCAAGGATGCGACATACATGATGAAACCTTCCTATATACAGCTTAGGTTATCCTACGTGTGTCATTACCTCTGGTGTTGTTTAGTGTTCCTTGTTTTGGATTAGAGTGCTTCTAGGATCTTCCTATGCATGGTGTATGAGGTCATGTTTACCTTATTTGTATTCTGGTTGTGTACCCCGTGTGTGTGGGCCTGTTATCATCTCCTTAGCATGGTGGGAGTGGACCATTGGTTCCATGTGGTCGGGTGGTAGTGGTTCTTATTACCATTGAGATTCCAACAGATTCTTCTTCATGCTTGGTTTTTCCTTGTTGGAGTTTCATCTTCCTAGTCTTTTGGAGATTTGATCAGTTACTTGAGTTGTGCATTTGTACCATATGTATATATTGGTTATCATCCTTGGAGGATGCTTGTATTGTTTATTATGTATTAATACATACCCTGTGACTTGTGCAGTGGGTATTTTTTAGGTGGTATACCTTATGGTATCAGATGTTTATGTAATATTTATTATTGAGATGTATGTTTTTGGTTTCAGATTATGTAATCTTTATGTCAGTTCTTTATTATTGTAATTGTATATTAGTTTGCTTAAGCAATTCTACGTCGAGGAACCCTTGAGATTTGTAACCCTTGTTGAGTTTTTTTTCATGTATGTCATGTACTTCATTGTGTTTCTTCTGCATTGTTATCATTATTGTTTATAAACATTTGAAAAAAAAAATTTGTTCCGTGAACTTAGTATCTTGTTTAGGTTAAGATCTCCTGGTTTCCCTGGCGGGGCATTACAGAATGTATATATGTACAATATACTTTAGTAAGAAAAAGGAGGAAATACAAATACATTTGAGGATATGTATAATGTATGTACAGTGAGATAGACATGTACATAAACTTACACTTACCAACATATGCATAGGGGGAATCATTTCATGACTAAGGAAGAAGTATACACAGGTGTACATACTAATGCATCAAGTATGTTGCACATATCAGTTTTTGATACTAATGTCAAAGGGGGAGATTGATGAAAGTAAGTTTTTCCATTAGTATACTTAAAGGAAAAAACATGATGAAGGTCATCGGTATAAGCATAAACAGCAGACAGCAAGCACACCCAATAGGACAAAATGTCTAATGTGAAAGTACTAAGTATAGAAATTATTGACGACAAGCATAACCGATGATACAGTTTTGAGACCATTGCCAACGGAGTAGAAAAGGAATACCCAACAAATATTTCAAGTAAGGAACACCGACGAAGAAGAAAACTGACAGACTGATAGAGCAACCCAACCATCAGAACTGACAGTCAGTTAGAGAACCCGCAAAAAGTGGATATGATTTTACACGTCAGATAAAGCAATGTAATTCTATTTATAGAGTTTTTATATGTTTTAAATCTTAACTTAAGGGACAAGAAAGCATATTGTAAATGTTTTAAAGCATCCTAACGGATCTAAAACATATCTAACTAAAGATCAAGGTCAAGTTGTAAACCTTGGATCTAGAGTTAATTTGAAAAGCGTGAATCAAGAATAGAGCTAGAAAAAAGTATAAATAGATGTTCCATCGTTTGTAATAAAAAGGACTTGTAATCATTTGAAGAATGATAGTAGCTATGGAGAGCATCTAAGCAGAAGATGAGAATTCATGCAAAGTTCAGAAATAGATCACAATAGTTATCAAGAACACAGGAAGGCTACCGACGAGTAGAGACAAGGTATTACTCAATCACTCAAGGTGATTACATACATACATTGTAAGCTATACAGGATCTGTTATAAAAAATTAGAGATTGCATTCACTATCAGATCAACATTTATATTGTAGTTGCATTCTAAAAAGTGCATCACAATAGAAATCCTTTTGTAGAAGGTGGACTTAATAGTTCTTTGACAAATCTCTTAAAAGAGTGCATACCTAACAGTGTTGCTAAATCTTCAAACAAAGTAGATCCTAACAAGTCTCCACACTAATACTCTTAATAGGGTAGATCATTAGAAGTGATCATTTGTAAGCCTCTATCGGCTCCCTTCTTATCTGTAGATAGAGAATTTTTGTGGGTGGACATCCCCACTGCATTTTTTACTTCCTAACATGAGTTTTTCTATGATAGCATATCATGTGTTATGTGTTATTTGATTTCATGAATGTTTCTTGAATGTTTATACATATAAATAACTTATACTATGATCACACATACATAATCAAAGATGAACAAGTAGATAGGTATATACAAATTTGGTGACACAAAGGTTAATGGGTCAACCACATAAGAATTTTTAGAGGTGCTGATTCACCCCTCCCCTCTCAGTACATCATTCCAATAATTCCAATAGAAAGAAGTTGTTTGGATTGATTATTCCTCCACACTTCTATCATAATTCCATGGATAATAATTCAAGAAGAACACTGTGTCAATGGTCTAAACCAAAGAATGGATAGCACAAAATCAATTTCTATGGTGCCTCAATAGACAACTTGGGGGCGTCAGGTATTGGTGGTATCATTCATAATTCAAATTGGGAAATTTGGCAAAATTTTCCCTCTAGCTATAGAAACAAATAATATGAGAGAGATCAGTGCTCTTGTGGAAGGAGTATTTCTTTGTCATAAACGTCATCTTAAAAAGGTTTACATTGAAGGAGATTCTCCAATAATAATGAATTATTTAATAAGTGGTAAGACCCCTAACTAGAAATTGCATTCTAAATTAGGAAGAGTCATTGAGCTCTTAAATCACTTTGAAGAAGTTACCATCAATCACATTTACCATGAAGGTAACAAACTAGCTGATGAATTGGAAAATCTGGGGGCAGAAGGTATACAACTAGAAAATATTTACATTCCTCTAGATGAAGCAAAGGAATAATAAGATACTATGATTGAAAATATTTCTTTGTACTTGATTATCCCTAACCTTCCATACACCGTAATTAGAACTAACTTCATGTTCGGTATGTTATGGATCTTCATCAATCTAAAAAAATGTATAAATGTATACAAGTAATTGGTTTATACATATGCCTATAATGTTTTGGTATTAATTCATATTATGTTTAGTATATGGACCATTACCTGCATCTATCGGTATATTTGTATAGTAATTTTAAAACATATATGCCTAACTGTGTGTGTGTGTGTGTGTGTAATCACCTAAAATTGGTCTAGTCGAACGAAAGACCTAATTCTGAAGTAAATTGCCCTAGGTCCTAATCAAGGCTTCAGATTCAAATCAATCATAATTGTGTAATGGAATTAGAAGTATTTAATTTAATAATTCATCAATAATAAAACATCAAGGATCATATATCAAAATGTATTAATTCATTAATTAATCCTAGTCATTTAATCAAATCAAAGTAAAAAAGCACATGATTATAGTATTAATTAAAATGAATTAATTAATTGTAACATTTATACTCCCTAAAAAATGGCATCAAAGTCAACTCAACAAAAAATAGGCTTTGATCACATGGATCACTCAAAGGATCAATCTTAGCCATCCCTCATGGATGGATCCCAATCGTCAAATTCAAATTTGAATTTGAATTTACATTTTTGCTCCAAAGGAAATCTATAAATGTAGTCCTTCTAAGCTCATTTCATAGCAAGATAGTACATTCAAATAGCTAAATAATGCTAGTTTCATTCTAGAGCATAATTAAGCATAATCTAGATAATTTTCATGTAAATTATTATTAATTCATGCATTTTCGGAACTTAATTTAGCATAATTGAGAACAATTGGGACCAATTTAGATGCATTTAGGCATTTTATATGAATCTTCCATCATAAGATTGTCAATTCATCATGAGTTAATGCTAAAATATGAGATAAATTTGAATAATTCATGTGGATCTTCAATCTAGGAAACAATATTTTAATTTCTATTGGTTTTATATGGGTTCAATTGATTTGATTTGACTAACCAATGGACATAATGATATATTGAGTGTTGTATGCAGGTATTTGCATAATAGACATTTTACACATCACAATATGCATTTTTTGGTTTATTTTTTTTCATTTATACATCTCTCTCTCTCTCTCTCTCTCTATATATATATATATATATATATATATATATATATATATATACACTTTTCTCTTTATTATCATGTTATTCTCTTTCCAGGTCTTTGTTCCTAATTGTGTGATGTTTTATTTGCCTTATTTTCTCCCCTTTGTTTTGTGCCTTGAGGCCCCTTTCTTTATATCTTTCCACCTCCTCTTCATGCTAGGATGAATTTTTTCTCATGCCTCATCACCTTTTCATGTTTTTGGGAGTGTTGACATGTCATCTCTCATGGGATATGTGCACCAAGTTGTGAACCAAAAAAGTGGACACATGTTTTAAAAAATTTCAAATTTAGAAATTATACTAGGCTTGGTAACCAAGACTAGACAATATTATTAAAAAAAATCTATCTTTCTCAGAACCAGATCAGGTTTTGAGATGTTTCTAATAACCCGATCAAGTTCTGAGATGTTTCTAATAACCCGATCAGGTTATTAGAAACATATTATATTTTGCAAAGCCCGTGGCTTAGGCCATTTCTAATGCCTAAACCGTAGAGCAGCAGAGTGGAGGAGAGAGAAAACACATCAGAACCCGATCGTGCTTTCAATAAAACAACATTTCATCATTAATTTCCACATTTTCAAGTAATGGCGCCCCATAACAAAGGTGTGTTTTATTTTTTTTGTTGTTTTGTGGTTTTTTTTGTATTTGTAATCAAAGTAGGTTATGTTATTTATTTTTTGTTTTCTTTTATTAATTTCATATCAGATTCAACACACAACCCAAGAAGAGGAAAAAGAAATGAAAGACCACCCCTGTAAACCCTCCTCAAAATTCTCCTTGTCCGCCACCATTTCCACCCGTAAACCCTCCTCAAAATTATCCTCATCCACAACTACCGCTACCCATAGACCCTCCACATGTGCCATAAGATCATGTAAATGCAACAAAAGAGGACCTCGTGCAATGCCTTAACAAGAATAGTGTTGGCAAGTTAACTCCCACAGTGTATATGACTTATTTTGTGTTGTCATTATGGCAACAAATTCATATGAAAGTTTGACAACAAACTATGAAGTGAAAATTGACTACGTATAGAAGTCAAGACAAAACAATGATTTGCAATTGATTAGTGCACCAGTGCACATGCATACGATCACATCAAGATATGTGCATTCAGAATTAAGTTCTATGATATTTTTTGTGCTTTCCCTCGACACGCATGGTCAGATATGTCAGTACGGATAAGTTACAGCAAGAACAGTGATACTAGCAGTTCAGAAAATAGAGTATGTAGCCGACTTCAGTTTTTGGATCAGCGTATAATATTTTATTATGTAAAGGCCAAGCGCCTATTATAGTATGTTTTTAATCATGTCTTAATTATTATTGTAAACATGCTTAATCCAATTTGTTTGGAAGCATTGTGAATATTGTTTTTGGGCCGACTAAGGTCTTGTTTATGGTCACGTCTATTCAGGCATGAACATATATATAACATGTGAAGTTATATTAGAAAGAGTTGTCGAATATGAAAAGCAGAGATATAAAAGAAAATTATAAGATGTCAGATTGAGATAAAGCTCTTTAAGAGTATAAGAGCATCAGTGCATAACAAGAATTGATCAGACAATTGTGTCACATACAATAGTTCACTTTTGGATATAATGTATATTTATTCTCAGGAGGTTATAGCCTTCTTTATCATTTTAGCAGTGAGCTATTGGACTGTGAGTCCTCACCCCTAATAGGGTTTTTGTAAATACTCTTAACAGGGTCACGCCCTTAACCAAGTCTTTGTACTTGCATTGTAAACACTTCTCCTAACAGGGCAAAGGAACTTTAACAGGTTCATTATACTAGTGCAATATTTGTGGGTACTAATTCCCACCGGGGTTTCCCTCTAATCAAGGTTTCTGTGTAATCATATCATGTGATATGTGTTCCTGTGTTAAGATTCTATTGATATATATTTGATTTATGTTTAAAACTACTGAAATAGAATAAATATACAAACACTGATTCACCCCCCCCCCCCTCAGTGTTTCCAACAATTGGTATCAGAGCTCTGGTCCTCTATAAGAAAGTTTAACAACTTGAGGAGATCATAGATTTAGCAGAAGAAAAACATCTGAAAAAGAACCTTGAAGCAGCCCTTGAAGATCTTGAGAGATATGAGAAAGAAAATGAGGAACTTAAACTAAAAGTTGATGGCTCACAAATGCTTATCAAAAATCTAAGAAAAGATTTGAAAGATTGATCTACAAATGATTTAGGTAAAATGGTCAAGAAACTAAATGAAGAAAACATGTCTTTAAAGGATAAGATAGAAGAATTGAGTGATCAGTTAACTGATAGCCTAATAGCTATTAAAGAGAAGAACAAAGAAAATAAACAGTTAGATGAATAACTCATGCAAGCTAATATGAAAATCTTGGAGTTGGAAAACATCAAGAACAAAACTGAATCTAAATTATCAGGAGCAAAAGATAAGATTGATAAACTACACAAGTTATGGACTAATTCAATCATAGCTTTATACTCAAAATCTAAAAGGTGATACCACTAGTATGGGATACAGTATAGCTCAAATTGAGATCAATTCATTACAAGAAAGAAATAAATCTCAAACAGAATTTGCAGAACAAAAGAAATTTGAGAATCCTGAAGAGACTAAAGCAGAATCACCAATAGATAAGCACAAAGCAGTTAACCATACTTGTTATGCATGTAACAAGCATGGAAACTTGGCAAGAGATTGTAAAAATGTAAGACCCTTCAATGGTTATTGTTACACCTGTAATAAGTTTGGTCACAGGGCTATTCATTGCAGGAAAAATCAAAGAAATCAGTCACAACTGAACCAAATGAATCAGACTCAATATAATCAGAGAAATCAACCTCAAAGAAACCTTCATATCATTACATGTCAGATATGTAATTTCAATGGACACACAGCTAAGAAGTGCAACATGATGATTAATAACATCAGACCTCCTATCATCTATCACTCATGTGGAAAAGCTGGACACATCTCAAGGTTTTGCAGGTCAAGAACACAAAGACAAGAGAATCCTAAAAAGTCTCTATTTGAAGAATCAGGAGAAGTTAAGTTTGTGCAAGATAAAGCTAATTCAGATAAAATATGGGTTGAAGTAAAGAAGAATAATGAAGAAAACAAGGTAGCACATTCATCCATAGTGGACGCACCTTCTACTTCTGTTTAAGTTGACCTTCTTGGTCTTAGGGGGAGATATTTTAGCTCTAAACCCCTGCCTAGCTGGTATATTCACCTCCAAGTATGCGCCTTTGAATTAATGATAGTGATAACAAGATATAGCAGTATGCATTCACGCATTGTCTATACTAAATTATGAATAAATTTTAAAAGTCTCAGTGAAAGCACGTATGATATCTTGCATTAAATGTAGACAAAACTTATATAAATCGGTGGATTGATTACTTACTCTTATTGTTTACATCCAAGATCATCAAATTTGTAGAGCATAGGGTAAATAAGCATCAAAGAATTCAAAGGTATTGATTTGATCAGTTGGTGAATGAATTGCAAGTTGAAACAGAACCCTAGCAGTCGTGTCATTTTGAATTTCCATGAAACCCTATTTAACAAGTAAGTATGGCAACTCCAATTGTATTTGACATTGTTGAAAGGAAAATATTTTTGTTTAAGAAGCATCCATTCAAGTCTATACTACATGATGTAGAAGGAGCATTTTCTAAGACTCTGCTAGGAGTCGTGTATGTAGAAGAAATTTGTGCATACATATACTGTAAAAAGGAAATAGTTGGAGATAACAGTATTGCTACTCTCATGGCCTCAATGATGAAACTAGACTATTCATTCAAGGATGAATACGTGCATCTCACTAATAACCCTATCTTTGAGTATTCTAATGCGCACAAATTTTATGAACCAAAATGGGTGAAAATTCTGTTGAGAAGAATACATGATGGTCTTTATTGGATTGGTGAAGTTCCCATCCATATTACTACAGACCTAATTCATGACATGACTGGACTTCCTAAGACTGGACCAATTCTTCCTACTGGTAAAGATGTGAATAATCAGGTTGAACAAGCTTGTTTATCCAGAAGTGATAGGCACGACATGATAGTTGATCACATTAAGGAAGATGACATAAAACTAGTCACCATGATAATAGGTTACAAATTTTAGCATGCAAGCAAACTAAATAGTGTATCTGTAGCTACTGTCCTTGCAGCAATAAAGATGGTGAAAGATAATACTCTGTATAATCTAGGTGAGATATTGCACACTCAATTGATTGAAAAAATTCAAGCTATTAAGTATGAAAAGAGAAAGATATTTAGGTTTGGATCATTAATCATCTATCTCTACTTCCACATAGTAGGTAAAGTTGCCAATCTTTACCTAGACAAGAGTAAACCTACTATGTCTAAGATATCACTCAAAGCTCCATCAAAGAGCAGCGTGAAGGATTCTATGGACATGGATATCAAGGATCAAGATGAAAAAGAGGTTCAAGATACCTGAGAAGATAGTTGATAAATACAAAGACATCATATGCTTCATGGTGGAGACTAACTATAGTTGCATGGAGGCAGTTGAGCCTAGAACAAAATGGATTCACCCTCTCAGATATGAAGTTGAAGAACATGTTTTGGAAGGTTATGCGTAAGCCCTCCTATTTGCGCCCAAGGATCCCAATGAACCTAGATGGGGTACTTATAGAGAAAAGACAAATCAAGTTGATTATGTCTTATACAGTACAGAAAACAAAAGGAAGGCATCAAGGATTACTTCAAATATCCTAAAAGTTCATGGTGTTACACAAGAAGACCTAGATAGAGCTAGGGAAGCTAATATAGCCAAAGAACTTGAGAAAATTCCCACAAAAGTAAAAAAGGAAAAGTCTGATGATATGCCTAAGAAGAACAAGAATAAATCTAATGAAGGTACATCTGTGCCATCAACCACCATTGATCTAGAATGCTCTCCACCTTCTGTACCCAGCAAGTTAACCTGAAGGAAGAAGAAAGTTCCTACAAGTCATCCATCCTCAAGGACCACAAGGAGAAAGGTAAAGAACACTCAAGCCCCTCCTGAGGTAGGATTTAGACCTAGTCTAACAATTCTAAAGAATAGAATTGTTAATGAAGGAAGACTAGAATCTATCAAGAATGTCTATGAAAAATACCAAGAGATAGACAAATCTGAAATTCATTCAATGACTATATCTCATATGATCAAGCTCAAAAAGTCAGTATTGGAACTCAAGACAGTCATACCAGACAAAGTATGGAATATACTAGACACATTAAAAAGGCAATCAATTGAAGAGGATATGAGGATAAGAGAAGAAACATTAGATATTTTTCTCCCTATTTTCTTGTATGATGAGAAAGCTATATTGTTGGACTTAGTGAAACCTCATCTCAGAACCAAAACTAGAACACTTCATATCATGAATAAAGAGTATGATTTGGTTAGTGTAGAAACTCGTAAAGCTTTTGAGAGGGTATTTATGGATAGACAAATGTATCCATCAATGGATCCTACAGCAAAGGCAACTCCAATTCCTCCCAACTAGGTTATAGAATGAGAAATTCAAATTGCACATATAATAGGTCCACAGGATTCAGCACCCAAGGTTGCATCACCTCCTGAGACAACAAAAGATTCAGTAGAAACAATTGTAATTAATAATGTCAAGATATCCATGACTGCTTCTGACAATGACATGGACACAGTTGAAAAAGCATTTATCAACACTGAAGAGACAAAGAAGGTATGCAATGATAACACATCTTTACAGCAAGATGAAGTTCCCTCTAGAGATTCAAACAAAGAGGAAGACAATCAATCTAATGAGTCACTTGTTATGGAGATTCCTATGAAAAGTGAAAATATGGATGCTATTCAAAATGTCATATTGACTCCACCCATAAAACCATCATTATTTTCAAGCTTGACCCATGAAGAAGCAATGTTAGATGCTTGGGAAGAAGAAGATTTGATTAAAATCAGTGTATTGGCCATGGAGAAAGCAAAAGAGAAACAAGTCATGAGAAACCCTCTCTTTTTGGAAATAGTGAACATTCTGAATGACTTAGTGCTAGTAGACAAGAAAAGGCTAAGATTTAGTCTGTTGAAGATGTTGACAACATCTTGACAATTTTCAAATCTCATTTCACAAGTTTAGTAGACTCTGCTACTAAAATTGTAGAAGATGAGTACAAGAAGGGAAGATTAGATGAATTAAAAAAGAATTCCTCCCTAGATTTGAACTCACTAAAGATTGGTCAAGCAATCTTGAAAGAAATTGCAACTAAAGGTAGAAATATAGTAACAACCTGTATGGACAGAGTGAAACTTACCTCAGAACACATCAAAAATATTGAGGAAGCTGACATCTTGGTTGACAGTGTTAGAAAATCAATTGAAACATCCATGCAAGACACGAACATCTACAACAATATCTAGCAAGGTCATCTGGACAAGATTGAAAAGGTAAAGTTTGAGATCAACAAGATAAGAATCAAGTAGACTCAACTGAGAAATGCACTAGCACCCTCTCTAGCAGTCTTTAATGAAAACATCAAATAGATATATACAACAATTTCCACATATGATCAGGGTCCCAACATTGATTTTACAAAAATGGAAAAGCTTACATATGCTTTATGTGCCCATCTTCAGACCGTAGATGCATTGCAGGCATTCTGGCAACAACAAATAAAAAATCTATAGATTACTTATCCAATTGTTTATACAGAGTAAGTACTCAGGGACTTACAAATTTTGGACACCTTTGTCATTAATTTCAAAGGGGGAGTAATGCATTTAAGGAATATATGTATATATATGGGGAGTAGTGTATGTATATGTTAAAAGGTACAATGATATATAGTTTTTTTGGGTTAGTCAATTTTGAGTAACTTGGCCACATTCCTTTTTTTCCATTAATGAAAAAAGGGGAGATTGTTGGCAAGTTGACTCCTAGGGTGTATATGAATTTTTTTGTGTGGTCATTATGGTTACAAAGTCATATCAAAGTTTGACAACAAACTATGAAGTGAAAATTGACTAAGTATAGAAGTTAGGACAGAACAATGATTTGTAGTGGATCAGTGCACCAGTGCACGTGCATACGATCACATCAGGATATGCATGTTTAGACTTAAGTTATATGATATGTTTTTGTGCTTTCCCTAGACACACATGGTCAGATATGTCAGTAAAGATAATTTATAGAAAGAATAGTGATACTAGTAGTTCAGAAAATAGAGTATGAAGCTGACTTCAGCTTTTGGATCAACGTATAATATTTTATTATGTAAAGGCCAAGCGCCTATTATAGTATGTTTGTAATCATTTCTTTATTACTATTGTAAACATGCTTAAGCCAATTTGTTTGGAAGCGTTGTGAATATTATTTTTGGGCTGACTAAGGTCTTGTTTATGGTCGCGTCTATTCAGGCATGAACATATATATATAACATGCAAAGTTGTATTAGAAAGAGTTGTCAAATATGCAAAGAAAAGATAAAAAAGAAAAGTATAAGATATCAGAATGAGATAAAGATATGTAAGAGTATAAGAGCATCAATACATAACCAGAACTGATCAGACAATTGTGTCACATACATCAGTTCACTTTTGGATATAGTGTATATCTATTCTCAGGAGGTTGTAGCCTTCTTTATCATTTTAGTAGTGAGCTATTGGACTATGAGTCCTCACCCCTAATAGAGTTTTTGTAAAGACTCTTAACAGGGTCAGGCCCTTAACCAGGTCTTTGTACTTGCATTGTAAAGACTGCTCCTAATAGGGCCAAGGAACTTTTACAGGTTCATTATACTAGTGCAATATTTGTGGGTACTAATTCCCATCAAGGTTTTCCTCTAATCAAGGTTTCCCCACAATCATATCATGTGTTATGTGTTCTTGTGTTAAGCTTCTATTGATATATATTTTATTTATGTTTAAAACTGCTAAAATAGAATAAATGGACAAACACTGATTCAACCTCCCCCCCCTCTCAGTGTTTCCAACAAATAGTGTACAAGTTAATATATAAGTAAATAGGTTGAAGGCTTCCAGTCTTCAGCATCACTCTACCCTCGCCACCACATTAGAAAAAAATGTCCAATAGTGCAAATGAGGTGTCTCATGAGGTGACAAAATGGGGTTCATAGAGGGATAGGTGTAGTATATATTATGATAATGATTTATCATATGAGGATGTGAAAATAAAAGGCATACAAAAATGTGACATATGTGCCCTTTTTATCGATCCTAATACTAGCAATTCCCTAGAAGATAATACAAAATGCTTTCATATACATTGGTGTTCTCATAGGGGATGAAATTAGCTTTTTGGGATAGGTGGTACATGGTATTTGACCAACAAC
Source organism: Thuja plicata (assembly GCA_018584345.1). Classification (NCBI taxonomy): domain Eukaryota; kingdom Viridiplantae; phylum Streptophyta; class Pinopsida; order Cupressales; family Cupressaceae; genus Thuja; species Thuja plicata. Next base: position 757,572 of record MU224039.1, on the reverse strand, counting down.
CTTGTAATAATAATGAGGTGCCTATATATTTTTTGAGGAAGCTATACAGTGAGTTTATCCTCAACAAGAAGCCAAATTAATTTTAATTTTGTGAGTTCTAGGGTAGAGGGAGAGGCTCTGCACAAGATAGACCTAGGGCATATAGGATTACCTGACCAAAAGAGAATAGGTGTACTATGAGAAAACCCCTCATTCGTGTTGTGGTCCCAGATGTGGTGAAGGAGTCTATGGATATACAGTTGCATCATTGAATGATGTCATTATCTAGCATGTCACTCAGTTAGTTGGAGGAGAGTATGGATCAGTGCCTATGCCACCCCCATCTTCATTAGATGGGCCATTAGGATCATCCCATCCTACACCAGCTCCTATTGGAAATATATTATAGGCTAGGTTACTGAGAGGAGGGGGGTGAATCAGGAACCAATAAAACTTATTATCTTTTATCCTTTATTAGATTGTCTAATCTAATTGCATGCATGGAACAAAAAAGTAATAACCATTTATAACACTTGACACAATATTTGGTTACCCAAAAACCTTCCAAATAGAAATTAAAACTTGGGTGGGGATGGTACCAACAAGATTTAGTACTGCAGTAATAAATTTGGCCTATTAAGACTTACAATTGACCACTTTTGATGGCCTTCCCTGTTAGGAGCAATAAGGACTGTTAAGTCCACCTTGTGAAAGGATTTATACAATACAATAAAGTATGCACTCTATTAGGAGATTAGATAAGGACTATTAATTCCTCCCTGTTAAAGGATTTTGTTGATACACTTGTTAGGATGAACTAGTGAATGATCTTCTATGCAACTCTGATTTGATAAATAAGATCCTTTAAAATAATATTGATCACCTAAATGTGATAGATGAGTCTTTGTTGTTGCTTCATAATTTTGTAGCCTTCTAATCAATCTGCCACTTCATATTTGCATTCATATATCCATTCTAAATTATACACATTTGGATAAGCAAAGTATCTTACATATATATCTTATCCAAATCAGTTACCTCTGCAAGTTGACTACTATCATATAAAATAGTATTAACAATATGAACTAAGTCATCCCAATGCTAATACTCAGGTCCAGTAATCCACTCGGGTGATATACTGACACTCAGGCAACAAAGTGAATTGGCAACTCTGGCACTCGGTTAACACTGGGTGGTTGGGTCACATTCATCACTCGGAGATGGTAACTCGGGTAGCACTGGTGACTCGGGTGATTTTGTTCTAAACTATCTGCTCGGTGGACACTGCAACTTCTTAGCTAGGGTGACACTTGAAGATGGTGGCTTGGTCAACACTATAATCATATAAATGACTAAGTGTTTTGGCACTAATTGACAACATGTCTTTCTATAAGGTAAAAATCTCCCCCTTTGGCATTAGTGACAAAAACACTTATCATACCAAAAATTCTGATCAAACTGCGGAGTCAAAACTCCCCCTTACCATGTGTTTGGGTACTTGCTTGGTTTTGACTGCTGCTCTGCAACTTGGTTACAATTGTCTCTATTATTTTTATTTTCCAAAACTATTTTTCTAACACTGCTATACACATACATATATGTGTATATATATATGTGTATATATATATGTATATATATACACACACACACATATATATATATGTATATATATACATATATATATACATATATATATATATACATATATAAATATATACACATATATAAATATATACATATATATATACATACATATATATATATATGTGTGTATATATATATATATATATATATATATATATCTTCTTCTCTATACATATATTTCCTCATATATAAACAAATTCTATCTTTCCCTATGTATACAATAACTTTCCCCCTTGTTTTTGACACAAATGCCAAAAAGTATATCTACAAGGTAATACCAAAATAGGAAAGGAAATCACAATGAACCTTCAAAATTTGAGACAAGTCTTGTCCCAATTGTCTTGCAACACCTTAATGATGTGCAACTCAATCTGAATTTCTATAGACAACTCCATTATAAGCTCTACAAATGAAAATTTGTTATCATGTATGAGTGTCTTTGCATGAGAAATATGTGTTTGCATGACATCCATATTAGGAAGTATTTGGCTTGGTATAGCTATTAGGGATTCCCTTGTTCTTTCTTCTTCCCTTAGTAGCTCTGCATGTAGATCAATCAGATACTTGATCTTTACAAAATGTGTTGAACTTGAACTAGGATTAAGTGCCAACTGGTTTGCACTTGCCTTCAAATCAGTCTCAATCTTTGTCACCTTGTCTTTTATTTCCATGGTAAAGTTAAAAGTGTCACTCAACTTTACAAATAATCCCACAACATTATTCACAGTGGTTTCTAGAGAGCCAATGATAGTTGTTAGCTTTACTTAATCTATTACAATCTTTCCTGTAACATTCTCTAGAACCTTATTCTCAAATTTTCTTTCTATCCTTTGCAGTAATTTCTCCTATCCACTAAGATCATGATTAAAATTGTGGACTATGTCAAAAAATTGGTCCATTATAGATTCATCCTCATTGACTTCAATCTCTAGTGAATCATAGAAAATACCTTTGATGTCTTCTAGAACTTTGTTCCTTTTCTTCTCTGCTTGGAGCTTCTATTTTTTTCTCTTGTCTTCCATAGCTCCCCAAGGATGTCCATCTACTCGGCTGTCAGGTTGGAAAGATCTTAATTTAGAATCACAATATCTTCCTCAAGGTCAACATCATGAGTTATTATTTCCTTTTCTTTACCCTTGACCTTAGGATTAGGTTAAGGAACAATTTCTTTAACTCTTCCAACATCATCCTTATCTTTTCCATGCTCATCCTTATCCTGAGTGTTCAGTTGGAGTAAGTCATTAACTTTTAATGCACAAACTATAGAAACATTTACACTGTCCTTCTGTGACTCAGTTTGGCTTGGCCCAGTAGTAGGTAGAGCCTGATGCTCGGTTCCTGCTAGTCTTTTTGTATATTCTGTGGTCTTTTCTTTTCTCAGAGATAAGATACTCTAAATAGGTGATTGGGGCAGGGATGCCATCACTTGTACTGCTATCTATTCAGCATTGGATTCTTCAATGGTCTGAACCTCAGGAAACTCTTCATCTTTGACCTATATATGAGGGTTTGTACTCAGTGCCTCTATCTTATCATCTCCCATGTCAACAAAAATTGACTTTCATATCTTTTTTGCAGTCTGCACAACATCCTCTATTTTCTTGCTCAAGATTTGAAAAGTCCTAAACGTTGGAGTATGATTACTCTCATACTTAGTCATAGAATATTTTACCTCTTTATCAGTCATAGTAGGCATGACTTGCTTCAAGGTTTTCTTTCTAATGTCCTTTTTAATCTGAACTGCATTATGCCAGTGAATGGTGATTGCCTTGAGAAGGTCTTCAGTCATATGGCTTTTCAATTCATATGGATCATACTTCCATCTTGCCATTTTCTCAACTAATGCATCCTCAATAATCTTATGTTCATATTTGGTTCTGGAAGCATATTTCAATGATTTGAGAGATCCCATACCACTACCTCCTTTCAATTCTTCAATCTTCTACTCAAATGTAGGGTGTGGCTTCTTGAAGGTAGTTGTATCTTCTTCTTCATCTTCTTTAGGCAATATCAGTTTTCTTTTAGATCTTCTGGGTTTTCTTGTAGTGAAGATAGGGGTAGAGATCTTTGGTGTTTTCTTGGGGGCTAGCCTCTTCTTCTTTGGAGGCTCTGCTTCTACCTCTTCCTCTTCCTTATTAGGTTCATCTTCTTCTATCTTTATGTCATCTCCTTTTCTTTCAGTGATTGAAGGAGGAGAGTCTAATGGCTTGCCATATTTATTTTCAAACTTCTCAATTCTCTTCCTTCCTCTCTTCAAGATTTTGGGAATCTCAATCTCCAATGATATTATGCCCTTAGCTTCTTCATAAGTACCAAAATATGGTTCTTTTGGATCAGTAGGTTCATTTACAAGAGCTTCAATGATGTCTCTTGTCTCATCAATGTTAACCTCATATGCAAGAGGTTTTACCCATGAAACCCTAGGCTTGACTACTTGAATGTATACTTTGTCATAATCAGCTAGGAAGCATATGTCATCCTTATAGTCCTCTACCAATTATTTTCAAATTCTTTATCTATTCTTCATTTTCTCTCTCAAAATTTCAAAGTTAGCATCCATGATTCTTTCAAACTTATCTCCCAATTCTGCTATAAATTCATTTATCTAATAGACAATAGGTCTGTCCTTTTTCCATACAACTATGCCCTTTGAAGGGAAAAACTTCTAAATATAAAATAATATGCATACCAAGAGTGAACCAAACATACATGGATTGGTCTTGGATGTCCGGATATTCTTTCTTTTTTTCTCAGTTCGATGAGCTGCAACTCGACAGGGTCGAATGAAAGATTGTTCTTGACCACCTTTTATGCCAAGTGCACAGCCTCACATGGTACACTGTTTGGTCGAATAGAACTATATATCTTGTGTGCAATCACATGTATTCTAAAATTTAGTTCCATGTCAATGATTCCATTCAACCTCATACCTCTTTCATCCCACTCGGCAATATTCTTCTTGGCTTGGTCATCTCGAGGTAGGGTTTTGGTATCTTTAGGTTTGTATAGCATTGGGTACCATGTCACTTGGTGTACCATCAACTTAGTGATCTTCACTTTTTGCTCCAACCAGAGATGCATGTCTTGAACATGGATCAGAACAAACCTAATCCACTTTATCTGAAAGTTCTTCGGCATATGCAAAATGTGGGTTAAACCATTGACTTCAAGGTGTTTGTGTTCCAGCTTCATATTTTCATCTACACAAAGTGATTCATATGCTTTGTTCATCTCCAATGTGCCTAGTTTTTGAATTTTGCAATGATAGAAAGCTCAAATGTTGTGAATTAATAGTACCTTAGCAGGAATTTGGGAATGGGCTCCCATTGTATCTGTCTCCTCTACAATCGTTGGATGAAGTTTAAACTTTGGTGGTTCATAGAGAACATTCCCTACTAACATCTCAAATCCCTTCTTAACCTAACCTCTGGATAAAGATGCCATAACGCTCAGAGGATTGATGAAACTTCACTGCAACTAAAGCTTTCCAACATAGATTCACTCTGAAATTGCTGTAAGCTCTTAATCACTTTGTAAACTATAAAGAATAACCCTTTGATTTCACCATTTATGATAAATTTCACCACAAATGTTTCATTAAATGCTCCATAAATGGTAGCTTTCACAGCTCTGGTAGTTCTCCCAGACTTACTCGGAAGCTCGAAAAAAAATAACTATGCATCTTTGAAACTATTCAACCTGACTTAACTCAGTTAAGCCAGAGTAGCTCAGTTGTAATTGAGATCCTGACTCGGTTATAACCATAATATGTCCTAGTGCATCAATATGCATATTTGGACTTGCTAGCATATCTAGAACTCATGTATGATGGTTTATATGTGGAGTTCCATTTATCTCCTTGCATCTTTATTCGGAGATGGTGGATCCAGCCAATTCATTTTTTTGGGTTTCATTTGATCCTTTATTGTTTTTTTCTGAATTATGAAGAGTCTTCCTTACCCACTGTTGACTCATCTAAGTTTTGATTTCAAAAAAATTTTCTTTTCCTTTCTCAAAACTAGTATCCACTTTTTCTCTGTTTATGCAATTCTTTCTTAAATGACCAAGTTGTTTGCACAATTTTCATCAATGTGCCCATATTCACCACAATGACAACATCTTCTCCATGTGTTGTAATCCCAACCAAAAATTGCTTTAGATAATTGTTCAGCAAGGTTCCATTTCTTAGTTCTGCACTCAGAAGACTTGTGACCTTGTTTGTTCCAATTGAAACATTTTCCTTCAAACTTAGGTTTCCCAGTGCATTCACTTACCCTATGTCCATTTTTTCTCCACATGTAGCATTTTCCATTAAACTTTGAATTTCCATTGCTCCAACACTTATTTTTAGTGTACCCTAACTTACGGCAATGATTACAAGTAGGTTTCATGTTCTTTTGAGTTCCTTCCTATGAGGATTCACCTTGTTTAGTATAACCTAATCCAGTTTGTCCATGATGTCTAAATTGATTTTTATCTATCAACTAATCCATGCTTATTTTTAAATTCATCATAATCTCATTGGTTTTCTTTTAAGTATTGAGATCATGTTGTAGTCTTTCATTTTTAGTCCTCAGATTGATAACTTCTTGATTTGGATTATTGAGTTGATTTATCATATCTACTTGCTGAATTGACAAATGTTGGATTTCATTTTCTTTTTCCTCTAATCTTGTACTTATAAATATTTTATCTTCTTCTACCATTTCTCTATCATTTTTTTCTTGGTTCTTTTGTTCCATGACTTCACATATTCTGACTTAATGAATTTCTTGTTCTCTCTTCAAATTTGCGACTTCTTCATGTAAATTGAGATTCTTTACAAGTAGATCTTCAATGGATACATCATCTTCTTCACAACTTCTTTCTTTGCATAAATCTTCAATTCTTTCTTCTATGTAACTTTAATCATTCATTTGCACTGCCAAATCTTTTCTTCTTTTCAGGGAATGAGAGAGCTTCTCCTTGAGTTTTTTGATTTGATCCATGGCCACTTGTAGATCTATCTTTTCATTTTCAATGGCTTTCTCCAGTCTATATATTTCCATTGCCTCTGATATTTGCTCAATTTGTTAAACTTATGATAAGAGAACCTTTTCTCTAATACCAATTGTTGGAAATATATTACAGGCTAGGTGACTGAGAGGGGGGGTGAATCAGAAACTAATAAAACTTATTCTATTTTATCCTTTATTATATTGTATAATATAATTGCATGCATGGAACAAAAAAGTAATACCCATTCATAACACTTGACACGATATTTGGTTACCTAGAAACCTTCCAAATAGAAAGTAAAACTGGGGTGGGGATGGTACCCACAAGATTTAGTACTGTAGTAATAAATTTGGCCAGTTAAGGCTTACAATTGACCACTTCTAATGGCATGCCCTATTAGGAGAAACAAGGACTATTAAGTCCACCTTGTGAAAGGATTTATACAATACAATAAAGTATCCACTATGCTAGGATATTTGATAAGGACTGTTAAGTCCACCCTATTAAAAGATTTTGTTGATACACCTTGTTAGGATGAACCAGTGAATGATCTGCTATGCAACTCTAATTTGTTGAATAAGATCCTTTGAAATAATACTGATCACCTTAATGTGATATATGAGTCTTTTCTGTTCCTTTATACTGTTGTAGCCTTCTAATCAATCTGCCACTTCATATTCACATTCATATATCCATTCTAAATTACACACATTTGGATAAACAAATTATCTTACATATATATCTTATCCAAGTGAATTAACTCTTCAAGTCAGATACTATCATATAAAATAGTATTAACAATATGAACTAAATCGGCCCAATGTTGAAAATTGGGTCCAATAATACACTCAGGTGATATACTGACACTTGGGTGACACGGTGAATTGGCAACTCTGGCACTCATTTAACACTGGGAGCTCAGGTCACATTCATCACTCAGAAATGGTAACTTGGGTAAAAATGGTGACTCAAGTGATACTGTTCTAAACTATCTTCTTGGTCGACAGTGGAACTTCTTAGCTTGGGTAACACTTGAAGCTAGTGGCTCGGTCAACATTGTAATCATATAAATGACTAATTATTTTGGCACTAATTGGCAACATGTCTCTCCATAAGGTCAATAGCTCCATCATAAGAAGATGCACCATTAGGATCATCTCATCTTGTTCCCGCTCCATTATCTTCAGATACAGTTGTAGGGTCAGCCCAGCCCATTGAGCATATTTGCATCAGTTGTAATGGTATATGTGATGGGGTAGATAGTTAGGTGAGTGCGGATGGTTCGACATCCCATTCATGTTTATAATGCGGGAGAATATTTCAGGAATCCACTACTGAGGATATGGCCCTCACATATGATATATTGTCAATGGTGTATGGTACAAAAATAACATAGGTTTGTTTAAATTTGTATTTTGACATGTTATTTTAATTAATTACCTAAATTTGTTAAAAGTAAATAAATTTTTATGTATAGAAGAATCTAAATTGATACATGAATAATATGCATTGCAAGGTGTAGCTGGTAGTATGAGCACACCAAGGAGTGCTTTTTCTAGTAGACATGGATGGGTATCTCAAACAACTGAGGTAATATTTTATAAATATCCATAAAATAGAATAGTACGTTGTCTTCAAAATATTATATCTTAATAATTTGTATGGTGGTAACTTAGTGTGGTCAAAGAATTAGTGTATGTTTGTTTTCTATTGTTTTATGGTCAACTAATTTTTTCTAATGTAATTGAACTCAAGGAATTCATAAAAGGATGGTACTCCCTCAAGGAATTAGGTTGAACACAAAGGCTCAACATAGATCCCTAGCTTTTGGTAACCTAGACATCATACTTTTGAACATGAATTTCACTTCCTTGTCCAATCATCATGACTCAAACTGATTTGAACTCTTGCCCTCCATCCTTGGACTCAATTCAACCAATGATGAACTCATACATAGACTCATACCCCAACCAATCACTTATTGGCTTTTGAATCAACCTTGAACATCATCTGGAACATCCAACCATCATTCTTTTACTCTTATTTCTTGTTCAAAATCATGAATACAATCTCTGATTGTGAATTTTCTCAATCCTTCAATACACCTCCATGGCCTTTTGAAGACTCCCAACATATAAATACTAAGACACCCCAAGAACCCCTCAAATTATCACAAGGTCCTTATCCTATCTCTCAAAGAAAATCCACTTGCTAGTTCTATAAACTCTAGTCTCTAGCATTTCACTATCATACTAGGACAGTCCCCATATACTAGTCTATATCTTCACCATAGACAAGAACCCGTCTACACCCTAGGTTCATAAGCACCCCAAATATTTTCATCACTGCCCATACCACCTACTCTCAACCTAAAAGAACTCTAAATCACCCCATGCTAAGGGTAAACACACTAAAACATGCTCACTGCCAGGCTACAACAGTCCTATTACCTATTCCAAAAGTTGTCCTAACCTCTGACCTCCACGAATACAATCTAGACCATCCTTCTCTAACTGTGACTAGAAATATGTTAAATAATAGTCTTGTGTGTGAAATAAGAGAAATTTTTTATATTATAATAATGGCTCATAAAATTTGTTTATAAACTTGTGATATTAGAGTTATGGAGCATAAGCATTTGTGGAATTCAAGTGAATCATAATCTTCATTGTAAACTATTCCTTATATATTTATTAGTGTTTTATAGGGCTTGTCAGGGGCACATATTTCTGAGATTGATGATGTCACCCTTTCTACCATTGACTTTGGCTTATAGAGCTATGTGGTATCATATTTTGCACACCTCTTGTTTATAGTTTTAATTGAACCCATAGGCTATCATATTATTTCTTTTATGTTAATTTTGTTTTTCTTAGCCTACCCCACCAAGCTCGAGGTCATTTGAAAGAGGAAGAAATCATCGGGGACATTGAAACAAAAAAAGGTAATTAAGTGCAATTTAAGTATATTTGTTGAAATGTATTATGAACATTTCAATGTAGTCTATATTGATGAATGCACTTGACTTGTTTATTATATACATGTAGAATCAATTGGGTTTTACTAAACTAATGAATGCCCCAGACACTATTGATTTTCAAGAGAGGGAGGAGGTAACATGTTTTCATATTTACTTTCAATTGCATTCTTGTTTGTTCAAAATATTTTATAAATCATGTTCCTTTATTAATATGTCATTTGCTATGAATTTTCATACAGGAACTGGTCATAGCTACCTCAGATGAAGTGAACCATTCTCCACTTCCTAGGGATCCCTTGCCCAGCACAGGAGATCCATCTGCAGTATGCATTTTCTTTTTAGTCCATGCATTTTTTATTTTCTAGTATTTCTTGTTGATAACATGTATTTTGTATTATTTATTTTTTCTATTATAGGATCCTTCACCACTGCCAGTCCTTCATCTATCTCACCATTTTTATAGGAGTCCCTCTCACCCATGATGGAGCCCATTTCATTTATCATTCAGTCCAAGCATAGGAGATCTGATTGAGGCTTCAGTATGCATTTGTATTATCTAGTGTATACATTTTTTCATTATTTAGTATTTCTCGACTATAACATCTTTTCTATTTTATCATATAGGAAAAGGTCCAAACTGATTCATCAATGGTTTTGGCTCCCTCCAGCACAAGAGTTCTAACTCATGTTGTGGTATGCATTTTTTTTTAGTCCATGAATTTTTTATTTTTTAGTATTTCTTGTTTACAACATGTATTTTGTATTATTTATTTTTCCTATTATAGGACCCTTCACCACTTCCCGTCCTTCCTATACCTTGTTGTTTTAATAGGATTCCCTCTCACCCATGACGGAGCACATATCATTTATCATTCAGCCTAAGCATGGGAGAAAGACACAAGGTAATCGATAATTCAACTGTCAACAAATTACAGCCTAATATTTATTTATTTAGATATTATTTTGAGATAAGATATATGGCTTAGCATTTGTATTATTCTTGTGCAAAGACATAGTGACCCAAGTGCTGCTATGAAGAAGCTCAATTTTGATGATCCACCACAGTCATAGATATATCAAGACACTGTACAAATCTATTCATGGTCATTGAATGACCAAGTTGTGTGTGTGTGTGTGTGTGTGACATTTGCACATACTTGATGTCACTTTTTTGTAACTCTATTATGGATTTGGCATGTACGCCATGTATTGATATGTATGCTATTATTGTTCATTTTATTATATATGAAACTTCAAATTTGATCCTTGAATTTGTTGGTTGGATGTTTATGTCTTAAGTGTATTCTTGTTTCACATGACTTGCGTATATGCATGTGTGTTTCTATAAATTAATTTACTTGTGTGTGTACTTCATGTATATTCATTTATATGAGTCATAACCTACATTCATGTGTACAACCTACGTGAATGACTTAAGAAAATTCATTTCTATGCTTCATAATGTATGTACTACATCTTTGCTCCAGGACATAAGCAATTTTATGATTTAAGTGAATTAATGCTTGAAGTGAAACATTGTATTTAGGTGTATATTTCATGATCTATATGTATGCACTCCATAACTTAAGTGAGTTTATGTTTTTTTTTGTAATTTTTTTGTGATTTAAATACAGAGTATCAAAGTTTGGTTTTTGTCCTTGGACAGTGGATGTAGGGATGTTTTATGTGATTTTGAGCCCCTTGAGTAACTTCAAACATATAGTGTTCCTTCGGTACACCTAGGAAGTTATAGTGGTATTTGGTGCAAGGCATGCAAGAAACATGATTCATGGATAGGAGTCTTCATAAGTTCATCTTCACATATTTGTAATCATGGTTAGATCCTAAAGATCAACCATTCATTTTGGTTAGATTGGTCTCATTGTAAATCCAATCCATCTAACGTGTTTGTATAAACCTAAGGTTGATTAGACTCATGACCTATGATAGTATAATTAGGTTTGATGTTTTTTTTCTAATAAAGGTCCTATTGTAGGATCTAAGGGTCTTTTAAGTCCTTTCAATAGGTCTAGAGGTCCTAATAGCAACATTTTGCAACATTGTCAAAAGTTGTACAAATGTTGTCGAACAAATTTTTCATTATTGTTGTTTCAAACCATTAGGTGTGAGATCAAGCCGTCAGCTCCATCAGCTCTATATAGTTGATTAAACTATAGGGGAGGCATTTTTTTCTTGCAAAACATCAAGAATGTTCTGGCGCAAGTCAGACTGAAGTTTCCCAAGGTGCACTAAGCCAAATTGGGCAGTGATTTTTGGAGAGCCATATCTAAAACCTCGTGAGAGATATCAAAGATATGTGAAGTGAAACATGACCATCTTGGGAAGGCATATAAGAATAATTCTTATTTTTGGTAGATCCCACTCGGATTCCAGTTGGCGACCCGATCTCGGTTGGTGCAAAAAGGAGCATTGTTGCTCAGTTGAAAGTTTCTCAATGGTGCATCTTTCAAACCATTCATCGTGGGACCAAACCGTAAGCTCCATCAGCTCTACTTGGCTGGGTAAATGTTAGACAAGACCTTTTTTTCTTGTGAAGCATCAATAAAATTCCAATGCATGTCAGACCGAAGTGTTCCCAAGGTGCACTAAGCCAAATTGGGCAGCAATTTTTTGAGAGCCATATCTCGGACCTCGTGAGAGATATCATAGATCTATGAAGTGAAAAAGGACCATCATGGGAAGGCCTAAAATAAAATGGATCATTTATGGGAAATTCTACTCGGATTCCATTTGATGACCCGGTCTCGGTTGGTGCAAAAAGTTGCATTATTGCTCTGTTGAAAGTTGCTCAATGGTGCATCTTTCAAACTGTTCATCGTGGGACCAAACTGTCAGCTCCATCAATTCCATTTAGTTGGGTAAATGATAGGGGAGATCTTTTTTGTCTTGGGAATTATCAAGAACATTTCGGCGCAAGTCAGATTGAAGTGTTCCCAAGGTGCACTAAGCCGAATTAGGCAGCATTTTTTGGAGAGCCATATCTTAGACCTCGTGAGAGATATCATAGATCTATGAAGTGCACAAGGACTATCTTAGGAAGGCATACAAGAACATAGCTTACTTCTAAGAGATTCCACTTAGATTCCATTTTGCAAACCGATCTTGGTAGGTGCAAAAAATTGCATTATTGCTCAGTTGAAAGTTTCTCAATGGTGCATCTTTCAAACCGTTTGTTGTGGAACCAAACCGTTAGCTCCATCAGATCCAATTGGTAGGGTAAACACTAGGTGAGACATTTTTTTTCTTGTGAAGCATCAAGAATGTTCCAGCGCAAGTTAGACTAAAGTGTTCCCAAGGTGCACTAAGCCAAATTGGGCAATGATTTTTGGATATTCGTATCTCGGACCTCATAAGAGATATCAGAGATATATGAAGTGCACAAAGACCATCTTGGGAAGTTATACAAGCACATGGCTCAGTTCTAGGAGATTCTACTTGGATTTCATTTGGCAACCCGATCTTGGTTGGTGCAAAAAGTTGCACTATTGCTCAATTGAAAGTTGCTCAATGGTGTATCTTTCAAACCGTTCATCGTAGGACCAAACCGTTAGCTCCAAAAGATCCAGATGGTCAGGTAAATGCTAGGGGAGACCTTTTTATGCTTGTGAACCATCAAGAATGTTCTAGCGCAAGTCAGACTGAAGTGTTCCCAAGGTGCACTAAGAAAAATTAGGCAGCAATAGAATTTAAAAAATCCACATGTCCACAAAGCATAACATATAACATCATAATTTTAATTGTATATTATGCCTACTACTTTGGTTTGATAGAATATTTTCAAGGTAGTTTCTTTGGAAGAGAGAGAGAGATACATACATACATACATACATACATACATGGAAAAGATATAATATCAAAATGAACATACATACATAAATACAATGCATGACAAAGATACATACATAAATACGTAATATGAAAATGAACATACATACATAAATAGTACACATAAACCATTATTATAATTTAGAGAAACATGAGATATCCACAACATGAGCCATTATTATAATTGTAATGAATTGTAATTCACTCATATCCTCTTAGTTAAATGGTACACAGTAAACTATACAAAATGTGGACCCTTGGTATATACAAATCAACCCAAGGTCACTTTTATATACAATTTGATCTTCTTTCAATATACAAAATGTGGTCTCCAAATATGTGTGTAGACCACTTCATAGTCATTTATATTTACAAAAAAGTGAATTTAGATTGTTTCACAAAATTTATAGACAAAATTTTCAAAATAATTCTACCATTTTGTAGAATGATTCTTCATGATGGCCCAAAACTAATTGAGAAAACCTTTTGGATCAGCTCTAACCCTTATTGTGTCATGTATTGCCTCATGTTCAGATTCACAAAGTTTCCATTAATTATTCTTACAAGGTCTACCTGTATACTTTATCAATTCAATATTTGTTGCAACAAGAAGGTTTGAGTAATGCAAAATTTGTCTATGTGTCTCATAGTCCTCAAACAACCACTTATTGAATTTTTGGATAGGGTACCTACAGTTCATAGAAGCATAAATTAATACCAAATTCAACATATAAATTGTAATGTAATTATGGTAAGAGGTCTCAAAGTCGTCAAACAAGAACACATTGTATTTTGATAGCATACCTTCTAAGCCATGTCATGTTGTCACAAAAATAGATCCTATTAGATACTGAATACCCTCTCCATCAATGACTGTAGTTGTCAAATTCTTTTTTCCCTCAATACAATGACACAAAAAGTAATCATCCCCTTCCTCATTTTTCTCATTTGCAACAACTGCATATATATGACCTATAATTTATAGAGGGATAAGTTAACACCCTAAACACTTAACAACCTAATAAAATGATTTCAAGTACGTTCAATAGAGTTCCTCTCAAAATGAAGAATAAATTGAGAAATTACCAAGTTCAACTAGGTCAGGTATGTGATCAAAATCTTTTGATGCTTCAAACTGGCTCAATTGTAGTGCTCTAGGAATTTGATATGTATCAAGCAATTGCAAAGGTCTATAAGACCATTCGTCAACCCAATCTTTTGATTCACATTCCACCCATGCAAAATTCATACAAGACAAGCAAAAACATGCCATTAATCTATTATAAATACCCAATGATGTTGCATTTGAACTTCTAAATGAGTGCATGTCACTTGATCATGTAAGTGTACAACAATATAGACAGCTTTCAATGTTAGACTTGCCTATCCACCAAAAAAATCTATTAACTATATACTTAACTTCATTACTTGTTCTCATCATAGAGTTGCACCATCGCACAATTGTTTTTGCATTTATTAACACTGCACCACCTTTGTACTTCAATTCCTCTCTGGAAAGAGCTCTTTTTACACATGCACCCGCACCATCATGCTCGCCTTTTTCATGCCCCACCTCGATGAAATTGAAAAAATGTTTAACACAACTTGTCACATGCATCCTACTTAACCAATAGAACATCCTTGCATTCTTGAATTGTGAGGTGCAATTGTCTGACCATATTATGTGTTTGTTGTACTCAATACCTCTTTCCCTTAAATTTTCATAGAAAACTTTGAAGCAACCTTGCTCAAACTCTGATGAATGTGTATGATCATCACTGATGTAGAAGTTATACTCTCTTAAAACCTTTCTATCTGTGTATGTGCTATCATGTGCATGCAAGAATGCTATATGAACAAAGATCGTCACTTGTATAGAATGGAAATACAATGCTTTCACTTCATTCTAAGGTTTAAGTGTATAATTCTTAGCAAAATCAATAATGGAGACAATAGTACCAAGGGGAAAAGTGTCCTTACATATCTTTAATTTCTCATCCAACCACCTAGCTCTATGTGAAATACGTATGTCCTCATAAACTAGTTTCTCTTGAAATATCTTCATAAAATTAGCTACGCATATATCATTTTTCACTAACTCACACCTCTTAAGTTATTTTCCATCTTTTAGACCATAATTTAATGTCTTGTATTTTCCAAATTAAACTACTATATTTCCAATCTCATTTTTGCTCTCTAGGTGGTGACATATCCACAACTTTCTCATACCACCACATGCACTGCAAGATCCATTAAAACACATCATCTTATAAAAAATGCAACCATCATCTCGATTGCATAATACAATTGACATAAAATCTCTTGATGACATAGGAGGTGCTTGAAGACCACATTCCTGCAAAATAGTGTTAGTGTACAAAGTACAACAAACATGACGAGATATATCATAATGCATGGAAAATTTAATATGTACCCTGCAACAACATGTGGTGTACGCATGATTAATCTTGATGTAAAAGGGTTTTGTCATTTCAAAAATTCTTTGAATAATCTTAATTTGAGGAAATCTTTGGAGGAATATTTCATAAAATTGAGTTTGTGTCATATCCAAAAAGTGTTTTGGATGTGGCATACAATTTTTAGATGCAATTCTTCTCCTAACAATGTCTCTTTGGTTGGGTGAAACCCTTTTGTTTTCATGCCAAAAGTTTTCAATTAATGTTCTTAATGCATCAACAACAACCTTGTCCTTGCATGGGAGTCTACCCAAGAATGACCAAAGATAATTAGTGTTTGGCTCCTCAATTTTGTCTCACCTATGTAAGGCTCTTTGTAATGTTGATCTACCTCTCCTTAATGACTTTCTTGTTTTTCTTACTATACAATATTTTTTCATTTCCTTTCCCATTATAGTTGATGTGAGGACATGTTGAGTAACATTATCATCTTTACTACATGATTTTGAACAAATGGCTTGGTATGCATCTAACCCAGTAGAGATGGAAAGTGGGGTCAAAGGCTCTCCCAAGTACCAAACTAGCTTGCAGACACAATATGGAAGCAACAACAACACAGTGAGAGAAGATACAACAAAGATCCTTTTATTAATTGATCAAACTCATAACATGTCAGGCTGTAAGTCCTTCCCATTTTTGGCCATATACAATCAATGAATTAAAGAATATTCTTCATACATGCGAGGTCATAGACCTTCCTTCCAAATAATTCAATACTTCATCTCCTATCTTCTCTAGAAATGCTACTAAAAACTAAAACAAACAAATAAATATATACAAGAGTTGTCGACACTCAAATCCATAAGAGAGACCTAGATTTAGGTCCACAGAGATCCCAATGAGAGACCCCATATTAATTTAGCCACAAAAATTAAATATAGAAGTTGGCCAAATTAGGATAAATGAATCAGAAGATGATTACCAAAAGATAGCAACCCGTTGGTAAGGCATACCCAAGAAATATACAAACAATTCGGTAAAATCATCACCGAGAAGCCTACCCATTGGTAAGAACATACCCATGAAACAAAAATGACTCAGGAAAAGAGATCACCGAGACTCGTCAGTAAAGAAAGAACCCGAGCAACAGAAGACAAACTATAAAACAAAGTAAACATCTTTTTGGTTGAGCCAGATTTCTAAAGACCCAAGATGCTCCTACATTAGACACCTGGGGTTAATAGAATGATTCCCCAAATCATGTATTAGGTCCAACTTGAAATGAATCCAACTTAGATTGATAAATCCAATATGAGTCCTTAATCAGTCTGTTCTTCTATTTTATTAGATACTCCATTTATTCCTTTCCTCTTGTACTACTGCCAACTCTCTATTTCAAAATCTTCTCAACTTCCTCTATCTGCTTCTTAGAATAATCACTTGGTATTCTCAATTCTTCATTAGGTTCATGATATTCATATAAGTCTAAAATATTGAATATAGGTGATATATCCATGTCATCAGGTAATTCAACTTCATAAGTGTTTCCACTGTCAAATCTTCTCAGTATTTCTGCAAGGACCAAATCTCTTCATCTTCAATTTACCATAGTTCCAATAGGAAACCTGTGTTTCTTCAAACAAACTATTACTACATCACCAACTTCAAAATTTTTATGTCTCCTGGATCTATATGCACAATCCTTGTATTTCTGATTTCTTTTATCCAACTTTTGTTTTACATCTTCATGCAATGTCTTCATAAACTTAGAAAATTCTTTTGCTTCAACACTTCTTTTCTCTTCTCCAACAATATCTCTCAAGTATGATATACCTCTTGGTTGTGTGCCATGGACAATCTCAAAAGGTGTCTTTCTAGTACTTCTTCTTACTGAACTGTTGTATGCAAACTCTGCTTGTGCCTATATCAAATCCCAATTGCTTGGTGTGTCTCCAACTAAACATCTCAACAAGCTACACAAACTTTGGTTTACAGCCTATGTTTTTCCATCAGTCTGTGGATGAAATGTAGAACTATATTTCAATTTAGTATCCAACTTCTTCCAAAGTGTTCTCCAAAAATATCTAACATACTTATTGTCTCAGTCAGAGATAATACTCCTCAGTAATCCATGCAATTTGACAATCTCCTTAAAGAAAAGATCTTCTACATGCACTGCATCAAATGTTTTCCTACATGGTATGACATGTGACATCTTAGAAAATCTATTCACAACAAAAAATATGGAATCATTACCTTTTTCTGTCCTCGGTAAGCCAAGAACAAAATCCATGCTCATATCACTCCAAGGTTTCTCGGGAATAGTAATTGGTGCATACAAACTAGTATTCTGACTCACTCCTTTTACAACTTGGAAAAATCCATACCTTTTCACAAGTTTTTGAACATCCTTATACAATTGAGGCCAAAAATACATTTCCTTAAGCAAACTCAATGTTTTATCAATGCCAAAATGTCCAGCCAAACCACTACTATGTTTCTCCTTTATCAAATTACTTCTCATTGATCCTCTCGGTATACATAACTTAATACCTTTGAACAACATATCTTCCTGAATGAAATAATCTTCACTTACTTGATTGATTTGAATTAGGTGCTCTACACACTGTTCACTGCTCAGAAAAATCAAGATCACTTTCATATAAATGTTTTGTATCATCAAAACCAAGAATGCCAATTCTCATTTCAGTCAAAAAAGATCTTCTTCTACTTAATGCATTAACAACTCTAGTAGAAACTCCACTCTTATGCTTAATCACAAATGTGAAACTCTGCAAATACTCTACCCATTTCATATGTCTCTGATTCAACTTATTCTAACTACCCAAATGCTATAAATCCTTATGATCAGTATACAACACAAATTCATTTGGCATTAGTTAATATATCCATTTCTTCATAGCTTGATCAATAACATAGAATTCTTGATCATAGACAAAATATTTCCTCTTGGAATCATTTAGCTTTTCACTAAAGAAAGCAATAGGTTTACCTTCTTGAGTCAATACACCTCCAATTGCACTTCCACTTGCATCACATTCAACTTGAAATACCTTATTGAAATTAGGTAAAGCTAATACAGGTAATTCAACAACCTTCAGCTTCAAT
This sequence comes from Thuja plicata, assembly GCA_018584345.1. Lineage (NCBI taxonomy): Eukaryota > Viridiplantae > Streptophyta > Pinopsida > Cupressales > Cupressaceae > Thuja > Thuja plicata. The sequence continues at coordinate 738,579 of MU224039.1, read as the reverse complement.
GTCTCAAAACTCTTATCAGCTCCATGTGTCCACTTGAATTCTCTTTTGTTTCCTCTCATTGTCTCAGTCATAGAATTACAAATAGAACTAAAATTTATGATAAACTTCCTGTAAAAACTTGCCAATCCATGAAATGATCTTACCTCACTGACATTCTCAGGTGTAGGCCAACTAAGTATAGCTTCAACCTTCTTAAGATCCATCTTCAAACCATCAGCTAAAATCACAAAACCCAAATACACAAGCTCTTCTTTCATGAAGGAACACTTTTTCAGATTTATCAGAAACTTTTCCTCTTTCAATCTCTACAACACTTGCCTTATATGCATCAAATGCTCTTCTCTAGTCTTACTGAATATAAGAATATCATCCAAGTATACAATCACACATTTATTCAATAATTTCTTCAAAACTTCATTCATTAATCTCATAAATGTACTCGGTGTTGGCAAGTGATTAATTTTGTGTAAAGTGATTCACTTTTTGGTTGTCATTTATGGAAACACATCAGGTTACAGATCGATTCTTATAAAACTAAGTTTTTCTAACTCAGAAATCAACTAAGTACAGAAGCAGAGATATAGAAGTATTTTAGGTATCAAAGATTGAGATCAATGAGTTATGACATGCGAGCCTAGAGGAAGATAGTACGGGGTATGTGTGACCTCCACCTAAGATTGGTTTTGTTTTGATAATGTCTACAATGAGCTAGAGATAATTGAAGATAGGCAAACTATAGCAGAACAATGATACAAAATAGTTGGACAGTAGCGATGATTAAGGGAGTATGATGTAGACTCTTGGAAATTAGAGTTGGATTATGGTTTATGATAACCTATACTTTTACTATGTAAGAGTGCCGGCTATGCATTTGATATTTACTCTATTAAATGTATTTTGTATTGAAAGCCGACTATGTAATATTTGCATTGAGAGCCAACTTGGTGAAAAAGAAAGATATATAGGTAAGATCTTTTTGTGGAAGTAAAATACAGATATGGAATGATGATATTTTATTAGATAGATGTGAATGACAGAGAAGAGGATGACATGGATCATTGATGATTTATAAATAGGAACTATCTAAGAATTAGAGATGCTTGTTATTGTTCATTACTGAGAACATTATATAATAGAATTCTATTGTAGAGTTGTATGCTTAGTTGGCCCCTAAGAGGGTGTTGTATGCCTTTAACAGGGTTGTAATTCCTTTAACAAGGAAATGTACTATGTAATAGTCAGCTCAAACAGGGCTAGGTCTCCTAAAAGGGACACTATACTTAAGTGCATGCTTGTGGGTATCATCTCCACTGGGGTTTTCCCTTGGCCAGGGTTTCCTCGACAACAAATAATGGTTTTATGAGTACTGTGTTATTTTCTTATGTTCTTTTCATTTCTGCAAGCTTATGGTTAATGTTTAATTGGTTGAATAAATTAATTAAGTTTAGTAGTACTATTCACCCCCCCTCTCAATATTATCCAATCCTAACAATTGGTATCAGAGCTTTTGGCCCTTGGAGATAAAGTCTAACGGCTTAAGGGAGATCAGAATGGATTTGGCTAGTTTGCAAGAAAAAATTGATGCTGCACTTGAAGACCTTGACAAAGCAAAAGCAAATAATGGATAATTGAGATTCAACATTTGAAGAGCTAAGAATTTTATAAACAAACTCAAGGAACAACGTGAACTTTCCATAAGTCAAAGACAAGATCTTATGGTTCAAATAAAATAGGATTCAAAAGAAGATAATTCAGATCATAAAAGCAACTTAAAGAAGAAAATGAAACCCTAAAACTTGAGAATGAGGCTATGACTAAATAAATTTAGATACAAAAGAATGCTAAGAAGAAAGTTGAAGAATCTATAAAGAGTGCATTAGATCAAATGAAGAATGAGGCTGGCAATTACAAGGACAATTATCTAGAACTGGAGAAATACAATCAGATCATAAAAGGTGAAATTTTTGAGGCAAAGAAACACATTGAAAAACTTCACACCATCAGTGATTTGATCAATGAACAAAGAGATAGATAGAAACCTAAAGGTGATATGACTGGTATTGGCTTCAATGAAGCTAAATGCTCAAAGAATCAGGAAGAGAAATCTGATGAGAAGATTGATGCTAAAAAAAATCCTATTGAAGAACCTAGAGAGAAAATCAAACCCTTCAAAGGTAGATGATTTGGTTGTAACAAATTTGGACACATGAAGCGAGACTATAGAGGTAATGCCCCTTTTAAAACTTTTCCTGGTTATTTTTTTAATTTCAATGGATATGAGCACAAGAAAGCAGAATGCAGGAAACTTAATCAACATGGATATAAACAAGACAATGGAAGAGAACCTACATGCTATAAATGCCATAATCTTGGACACATTGTGAAGTATTGTAAGCTTCAAGTAAATCAGGAAAGAAGACCTCCTATGTGTTACAAATGCAATAATCTAGGACATATAGAAAAGTTTTGCAGGTATAATGGAGTAAATCACAGAAGAGTACCACCTCCTATGAATTCATAGAAGAGTGGAAGTGATATTGGAAAGAGTGTTGTAGATTTGAAGAATGACTTTGACAGTTTTTTTAAGAAAGTAGAAGATAACAACAGTGGTAAAATTTGGAAGATCAAAGAAACCAGTGAGACACTAGTTCAGGGAGAGACAATAGATGCTACTGTATCTTCACCTGATGGTAGCAAAGAAGAATATACCTAATTGGTAGAACATGGCCTTAGGGGGAGCATTGGATACAGATATGAGAGTATATCTAGCCCCAAATTTTGAGGATTGAGCTTGAGCAAGATTAGGTATGAACATGGCTGACATAATGCAGTATATACCTAAGAGCGCAACATCAGCCAATGCATATATTGTCATCATGAGATTTATAGCCGACTGGACAATATTGAGTGAAACAAACCCTTCTAACTTAAAATTTTATAAAGCACCATACAATGATCTATTTCCTTATCATTTGACAAGAGCGACCTAAGGAGATCAAAGAGCGAAGGAATTCAGTCTATTCTACAATTTTTGTGCATGATCAATTCAAGCAAAAACTTGGAATTCAACAGAGTAGAGGTATTTGCATCATCTAGCTATGGATGCACCTATTATTTATGATGTTGTAGATTGACCTAGGTATAAATTCAAGAAATATTCATTCAATTCTTCTGACGAAGATCCTGAAGGAACATTTTCTAAAACCCCTCATGGCATATTACACGTAGAAGTTATTAGGGCTTACATTCATTGTAAGTATGACATACTGGGTACTGATGAGATTTCCACTGAGATGGAGCATATGACTGAGAAAGGAATTATAAAAGATGAATACAAACACATTGATCAGTTGAGCATAATGAGAATTTTGGATTTGTATGAATTCAATAAAACAAAATGGATCAAGATATTGTTGAGTAGAGTACATGATCAGTTCATTTGGATAGGCGAATAGCCTATGAAGATCTATAGTGATTTAATTCATGAGATTACTAGACTGGACAACACTAGAATCATTTGTATTGCAAAAAAAATTTGAAGAAAGAAGTTGAAACCCTAACTCACTCGAAATGGGATAGGAGAGCAATGAGAATAAATGACATCTTTCAGCAAGATGTGAGATTAATCACTATGATACTTGGCTAAAAATTCTACTACAACAGTAGACCTAATTTGGTATATGCAAGAGTCACTATGATGGCATGGATAATGGTGAAAGAAAATGTGAAATATAACCTATGCGAAGTATTGGCACAACAATTTCTTGAGAATGTTAAGATGATAAAAAAAGACAGATCAAAGACCTTCAGATTTGGGTCACTATTGATGCACATGTTTATACACATTGAACACAAATTTCCTGGCATGCATCCTAGTGGTTGGAGAAAAGGGATACCTACTGGTATTCATATTTCATAGAGCTACAGAAGACATAAAAAAACATGGGTTGATGGGGAATTGTTTGGTATGATTAAGATTCTTTAGAGGCAAATGAAAACTAGATAAAGATTGCATGAAGACATTGTTGAAAAATACAAGGTTACAATATGTTTCATGGTTGAAACTGATTGTGTATGCTTTGAGGCAATCACACCTGGGAAGAAATGGTGTTATCCAATGGGATATGAAGTAAGTTTAGAGGTATTGACTATGCAAGTTGAACATGTTCTTGCATAGGAGATTAATACATCAAAAGAAAGATGGGGTACATATGAGGGGAAATCAGCTAAGGTAAGAGAGTTACAGACATGAGATCTGAGGAAAAGTAAGATTGATAACATTATACATGAATGTGTTGTTAAAGAAGGATTGACAGAAGATGAGATGAAAGAAGTAAAAAGGAAAATGGCAGAATGATCATCTAGTTTGGCAAGTACTAGTACTATAGCCTTTCCCACTCCTGGAGTACTAATAGTAGACAACCCACCTCCTCCATCATAGCAGATATTACAAACTAAAAACATTACTGCTAGAGTAAACACCAGATCTAGCAAGCCAACAAAATCTATGGAACTAAGCACTGTGAGAGAAGAGAAGAGAAGATAAGATAAGAGAGCTATAGAACAAGTGAAGCTAGTTTTAATTGATAAATACTATGACAGGTATGATGAGACTGACAAATAGAAAATTGAAGATATTGTAGTTAATCACCTACTTGTTTTTAGAAAGACTCTATTAGAAATTGAGGGAAGCATACCTGAAGAACTGTATGCGAGATTAGAGACAAGGAAACAGTTAGCTCAAATTGAAGATGAAACAATAAAAAATCAGGAAATTGACAACATGTTGCATGTGATATCTATACAACAAAGAGAGAGAATAATCAAGGAATTGAAACCTTTGTTGAGGAATAAGGTAATAATTCTAAAAATCATGGCAAGAAAGTATGATGAATTCACTGAGGAAACTCAGAAGGCACTGGAGAGAATATTGATGAACACTAATCTTGAGAAGCCTCCACCTCCTAAAACCACTTTGCCTACACCATCAGGAATGGGAGAAAGTTCAAAGATAGCTGAGGAAAATGCTGAGAAGAGAGAAGTTGATTCATAACTAGATTTCTATGTTTCTAGTGTGACTGTGACACTTGTTACATCACATGATGAAAAGGACCCATTTGCAACGAATGTGGACAACACTATTGCAAATGAAGCAGAGAAGAAAGAGGAAGAAAAAAAGAAAGAGGAAGAGGAGAAGAAGGAAGAATAGAAAGAGGATGAATAGAAAGAGGTAAACACATCTTCTATCTCATTGTTGGCAAGGAAAGATAAAACAACAGAAGTTAATGTTGACTACATGGATGAAGATGAGCTAGTAAAATTAGCTTTTATTGCACTAACTAAAGTCAAGGAAAGATTGGAACAAAAAGGTGATAAAAAGGCTAAAGTAACTACTAGGGCAATTGATACTATGAACAAATTTCTTCCAGTACCTATTGTTTTCCAGCACAGAGATGACATTGAAAATCTAAAGATAACACTTGATGAATTTGATGGATATTATGAGGATTTGACAAAGATTTCTGAAGAGAAGGCAAAAAAGAACTATTTGAATGAATACATCTAAGTTTTGCAAGTCTATTGCATGGGACTTAGGCATTCTGAATTTTTTTTTGAAAAATGCAAAGAGTTGCATTACACATGGAAGGAAACTTTTTAGTTACTATATGAATCCTATTAGGCATTTTCAGAGCATTCAAGACATTATTTCCAAGGAGAGGGAAACTCTGAACAATATGATGGACAACTGTGAAACCTCTTCACGATCTATAACAAAGTTAGACAAAGAAGTAACAAGAATTTTGGCAAAACTAGATATATTGGATATTGAGAAAGGGAGAGTATTAACAAGATTCAATTTGATGAAGAGTTTTATCACTCCTAAGTTATCCATACTTGAGGCACATATATCAGGCTTAGAGAAAGTTATAGTGTCATTGACTAATTCTATGCCTACAGATTTGAAAGAAGCAGAAGCCACATCATTTGCATTGAATGGACTAATTCATGTTAGTCAAATATTGTTTAAAACATGGAGTACAGAAGTGAAGATCTTGGAAGATTTCTTTCAAGATATTTTGAAACTGGTGAGCAAGCACTAATACTATTATTTTTTATGGGCCTTTTTCATTTTTGTCAAAGGGGGAGAAGAGAAGAAAAAATGAATGGGAGAAGAGATAAGAAGGAAGTAATAAGGAAGGAGAGAAAATAGAGGAGACAGTTTTGTTTTGTTGGAACACTTAATCATTTTTTTTGTTAAGTGTTACCAGCAATGCCAAAGGGAGAGATTGTTTGAAAGTGATCAATTTTTTGTAAATTAATTCAATTTTTGGTTGTAATTTATGGCAACACATCTGGTTTATAGATCGATTCTTATAAAATTAAGTTTTGCTAACTCAGAAATTGACTAAGTACAAAAAGAGAGATACAGAAGTATTTTGGGTATCAAAGATCAAGATCGATGAGTTATGACATGCGAGCTTATAAGAAGACATTATGGGGTATGTGTGACCTCCACCTAAGATTGATTTTTTTTTTATAATGTCTACAGTGAGTTAGAGATAGTTGAAGACAGACAGACTCCAACAGAACAATGATACAGAGAAGTTGGATAGTAGCAATGATTAAGGGAGTATGATGTGGACTCCTAGCAATCGGAGTTGGATTATGGTTGATGATAACCTATAATTTGACTATGTAAGAGTTCCAACTATGCATTTGATATTTACTCTATTAAATGTATTTTTTTATTAAAATTTGACTATGTAATATTTGCATTGAGAGCCAACATGATGAAAAAGAAAGATATATATGTAAGATATTTTTGTGGAAGTAACATACAGATATGGAATGATGATATTTTATGAGATAGATGTGAATGATAGAATAGAGGATGACAAAGATCATTGTTGAGTTATAAACATGAACTATCTAAGCATTAAAGACGCTAGTTATTGTTCATTACTGAGAACATTTTGTAACAGAATTGTATTGTAGAGTTGTATGCTCAGTTGGCCCCTAACAGGGTGTTGTATGCCTTTAACAAGGTTGTAATTCCTTTAACAAAGAAATGTACTATGTAATATTCAGCTCTTAACAGGGCTAGGTTTCCTAACATGGACACTATACTTTAGTGCATGTTTGTGGGTATCATCCCCACCGGGGTTTTCCCTTGGCCATGGTTTCCTCAAAAAAAAAAAATGGTGTTATGAGCACTGTGTTATCTTCTTATGTTCTTTTCATTTTTGCAAGCTTGTGGTTAATGTTTAATTGGTTGAAGAAATTAATTATGTTCAGTAATATTGATTCAGCCCCCCTCTCAATATTATCCAATCCTAACACTCGGTGCATTAGTTAAACCAAAAGGCATAACCAACCACTCATAAAAACCTTCCTTTGTATTGAAAGCAGTCTTCCATTCATCACCTTCTCTGATTCTGATATGATGATACCCACTTTTCAAATCAATTTTGGTAAAATATCTTTCTCCACTCCAACAATCCATTATGTCATCCATTCTTGGTATAGGAAACCTATTCTTGACCATGATCTTATTGATTGCTCTTGAATCAGTGCACATTCGCTATTCTCCATTCTTTTTAGGTGCCAACACAGTAGGTATTGCACATGGACTCAAACTTTCTCGGATCAAACCTTTATTAAAAATTTCATGAACTTGTCTATTAATCTCTTCATTCTTGGTTAGTGTTAACTAATGTGGTGCTTTGTTCAATAAACTATCTCTAGGAGTCATATCCATACAATGAATGATATCCCTCATTGGTAGAAAACCATCAGATACATTATCTAAAATTATCTCCTTGTACGCAGTGAGTAACTTCTCAACTTTTGTAGGAATTTAATCTTATATATTCTTACTCAATTTGTTAGGAATCAAACCATAACAAATATCATTCCTTTTCAAATCCTTAACAAACTGTCTACCTTCCATCAGACAAACTTTCACAGATGTATATATATCACCAACAGATTCTTCAACCAAAGGTAACAAAAATTGTTTCTTACCATCAACCCAAATTGAATATCTATTCAATCTTCCATCATGTATAGCATTTCTATCATATTGCCAAGGTCTACCCAACAAAATATGACAACAATCCATTGGCATAATATCACACAATACCTTATCATAATACTTTCCAATTTTTAGATTCACAAAATATTGTTCACTCACCATTAATGTATGCTCATCCTTGATCCATGAGATCTGATAGGGTTTCAAATGTTTCATCCTTTCCAACTGAAACTTTATGACCATTTCCTAAGATGCTAGATTCTCTGAGATTCCACTACTAACAATTACCTTCCAAACTTTGTCTACAACTCTACATTTGGTCTTGAACAAAATTTTCCTAACAGGATCTTTCTTATTTTTCTCACTCCATAGTATCCTTCAGATCATGAGATTATTTTTAGGTTCATTATGACACTCTTCTTGCACCAAATAATTTCTACTACTACTGATCTTCTTTCTTGCATGTGTGCACTCAAAGGATTTATGTCCTTCCTCTCCACAATTGTAAAAAGTTAGTTGGAACCTTCTTCTTCTATAACCACCTTGGGAGTAATTGCCTCTTCCTCAGTATGAACTTCCACCTTTCCATTCAGTCTTTCCTTTATATTGAGATGTGTCTGAAATTGACTTGTCTAGTTTAAATCTACTATTTTCACCATGATATTTACCTCTTCCTCTAGGGAGCCCACCACCTCTGCCTCTTTTTCTTAGTACATATCTTTTGCTTAACTTCTCCTCATCTTTTAGGGCAAACTGATATGCCTCCTCAATGCTTTCTATCTCGACCAAACTGATCTCATCTTGTGTAGAACTTCTTAAGACATTCAGATATCTTTCTACTCTTTCCACTTCATCTTCAACATTTCCAAATCTGATGTCCAATCTGTAAAATTCTTTAGTGTAGTCTTTCACCGATCTATCTTTCTGCTTCAAAATTTGCATTCGCCTAATTAGGTTAATATGATAATCACAAGGTAGAAGCTTTTCTTTTAATTTATTTACCATCTTATCCCATACCTTGATTTTTCTTTTACCTTTCTTCTTTCAATGCAATTGCAGATGTTCCCACCATAAGGATTCATGACCATTCAACTTTGTACTTGCAATCTTCACTTTCTTGTCCTCTGTTACATTCTCATACTCAAAGTACTTTTCCATCTCAGTTATCCAATCAATCAATTCATCAGAATCCAATTTTCCACTTTACTCAGGAGGATTAAACTGAGGTGTGGATTTCAAACTTGTCAAGGCTCTCAGGAATCTTTCTTCTTCTTGGTCCATAATAGGTGCACGTGCAACTTCACCTTGAACTTCTTCAACTTCATCATCACTAACATCCTCAAGATGTCTTCCTCTCCACTGGGCTGTCTCAACAGCTTCCAATCTAGCAGCCATCTTTCTAAGAATATCAGCTAGACCTAGATCTACATTTGCTCTCCCATGAACCATCTTGAATCCCTCTAAAATTGTAGGTCAGGCTACAATCTACTACCCCAGAACAATACCACCAGCTAGGGTTAGGGTTTAAAAGAACCAAACCAACTTGCAGACACAATGCAGAAGCAAAAACAACATAATGAGAGAAGAAACAACATAGATTATTTTTCTTAATTGATCATACCTATTACATGTTGGGCTGTAAGGCCTTCCCAATTTTGGCCATATAAAAAAAATGAATTACAGAATAGTCTTTATACATGCGAGGTCACAGACCTTCCTTCTAGATAATTCAATACTCCATCTTCTATATTCTCTAGAACTGCTACTAAAAACTAAAACAAAGAAGTAAATATATACAAGAGTCCACCAAAGAGGTCGGCACTCAAATCCATAAGAGAGACCCAGAGTTAGGTCCACACATATCCCAATGAGAGACCCCACATTAATTAAGCCATAGAAATTAAATGTAGAAGTCAACCAGATCAAGATAAACGAATCGAAAGATGATTACCGAAAGACAGCAGCCCATCGATAAGGTATACCTGATTAATAGACAAACAATTTGGTAAAAGAAATACCAAGTAGTACAAAACCCATCGGTAAGAACATACTCGAGCAATAGAAATGACTCGAGAAAAGAGATCATCAAGACTCATCAGTAAAGAAAGAACCCAATCAATAGTAGACAAACCATAAAACAAAGTAAACATCTTTTTGGTTGAGCAAGATTGCTAAGGACCCAAGGTGCTCCTACATCAACATTGAATATATTTATCACAAATGTTCTCTTAATATTATTTTTAGATGTTCTCAACCCCAAAATTCTCATTGTCTCTCTAAATTTCATATTCTTAATCATTTCAACAACTACTTGACATCTTCCACTTTGATTTAATTTCTCAAAATAGTTATTCCCAATATTTTTAACAATTCTTCTACAATTTCTTTCTGACATTTTATCATGCATTGGCCTAAAAAAAATTTCATCAATGTCAATTAGAAACTTTGGTTTTCTACAAATTATTCTAGGAGGTGTTAACACAGCTCCATGCTCTACATTTTCATTGGATGAATTAGGTGCATTTATCCCCATCATTTCAATTTGTGTATGCTAAACGTTTTCATTTTCATTATGTGCATTTTATTCATTAATGACATTGAATTAAAATGGTGCATTAGATGAATTAGGTGCATTTATCCCCATCATTTCAATTGGTGTATGTTGAACATTTTCATTTTCATACGTGCATTAGATTAATTAGGTTCATTTGTCATATTAACATTAACATTAACTTTGTTTACAAAATTATTTCTAAGGTTCTGACTACTAGGATTTCGATGATTCTGCCTTCTTTGATCTCTTGGCAACAAAATGGTTTTGTGCCTGGGAGACAAGTCATGGACCCTATCATTACTATTCATGAAAATGTTCATTCTCTTGTGATGTCTAGGAAGGAAGGTCTTCTTTTGAAATTGGATATGTCTAAAGCCTATGACAGAGTGGACTGGGAGTTTCTTATGCAAGTCCTGAAGGCTTTTGGATTTAACAAAAATGTACTGATCTCATTTTCCAACTTATTTCTTCTGCTACCTTTTTGGTTTTGGTCAATGGGTCTCCTACTTCATTCTTTAAATCTTCCAGGGGGTTAAGGCAGGGGGATCCCCTGTCCCATGTCCTCTTCATCCTTATGGCTAAATGCCCGGGAAGGTATATGGAGAATCAGGTGAGGAAAGGAGACATTAAATGGTTAAACCCATCTTCGGATAACCAAGTTTTCTCTCATCAGCAATTTTTTGATGACTTGGTTATTATGGGAGAAGCCTCAGTTAAAAATGCTAGCAATATTAAGAAAGCCCTGACTAATTATGGGACAACATATGGCTAGATTATAAATTGGGGAAAGATTTCGGTGTTTCTCTTCAATGTCCTTGACATAAGAAAGATGAGAATTATAAGGATCTTAGGTTGTGATCTGGGGACTATGCCTGGAACCTATATTGGCCTCCCTCTCTATTTGGAACCTCCTGATACTTTCTGGAGCTCCTTAGTGGACAAATTTCACATTAAACTTGTTGGATGGAAAGGGATGTTGCTAAGTCAAGCGGGTAAAATCTATATTCTTAGAGCTACCCTCCAAGGCCTCCCTCTTTATGCTTTGAGCATTTTTAAAATCCCCAAAAAGTTTGGTGAAGCTATTGAAAAAATTCAAAAATAGTTTATGTGGACAGGGATGGAAAAAAAAGGATAGTGCTTATAGCCTGGGACAAAGTTTTTCATACGATTATAAAATGTGGCTTAGGGCTAAGAAGAATTAAGAACTTGAATGAGCACCTCCTTACTAAATTAATATGGAGATATTATAACTCGAAAGGAGAATGGACCTTAATATGGGATAATAAGTATAATAAGGATTGGCCTAATCTTGATGCCTTCCTGAATGAGGATAGGGAGGGGGTTGGTTCTTTCATATGGAAAAATGTTATGAAAAATAGATACAGAATATAAAAAGGAATTAAATGGAAAGTGGGAAATGGGAGCAAGGTTCTTTTTTGGGAAGATGAGTGGCTTCTTCATTCTCCCCTCAAGGAGTGCCCTGAATGGGGTATCTTTGAGAGTCAATGCAATCTCATTTTTGGAAGGAAAGTGGAAGACTATTGGGAAAGGGATCACTGGAAAGACTTATCTGTCATTGATATTAGGTTGGGACATCTTAACAAAATTCTCAACTCAATCAATCTGATTGAGGAAGAGGATAGGATTATATGGAAACATAGTACTGATGATAAATTAACTGTCTCATCTCTATACCATTTGGAGTTTGAGGACCTTATTGAGCCTTTTTGGGTGAAAGTCTTGGATAAAAACCTCATTCCTAAAATTAATTTGTTTTTCTGGATAATGATGCAAAATAAAATCTTGACTACTGACAATCTCACAAAAAGAGGTATGACTCTTGTTAACAGGTGCTACCTATGCAAGCAAGAGGAGGAAAGTGTGGAACATATCTTCATTTACTATCCCTTTGTTAGAAAGATTCAAGATTTTTTTTCCAGATCCTTAATATTGAATGGGTTTTTCCTGTTAATTTGGAGTCTTTTTAAATCTTGGATCTATCCTTCAAAGAATGACACTGTTGTTAAGGTCTGGAATTTTTTCCTTCCTCGTGTTTGTTGTGGGGTCTCGAGAGAAAGAAATGATAGATTTTTCAGAGATAAAATGACAAGTGAGAAGGATGCTTTCTTTAAGATTAAGAGAGACATAAAAGAGAATCTTATGATATAGGATAGAGTGTTGGAGCCTCTACAAGAGAATGATATTACCTTGTTCAAAAATTGGAAAATCAAAGGTAATTCCAAAAAAAAGGATAACAAAGAAAAAAGAGAGGATGCTAGATGGGATTAATGTCCCCCTAAAGGATGGTAGAAAATCAATTTTGATGGTGCCTCTAAGGGAAATCTAGGGGTGGCAGGGTGCGGCATTGTCATCATAGATGAAAATGGTGTCTGTATAGGTATAAAAGTCATTCCCATTGGTATTCAAATGAATCATCTTGCAAAAGCTTGTACAGATCTTCAGGTTCTAATTTTAGCAAAAGAGAAAGGTAGCACTAAAGTTTGGTTAGAGGGGAATTCTCTCTACATAGTCAAGTGTTTAAATAATGACACTCCCACTTCATGGACTATTTACAATATCATTCAAAAAGCCAAAGACATTATTCACTCTTTTGAAAAATGTGTTATTACACATAATTTTTAGGAGAAAAATGGCGTTGCTGACTAGGTGGCTAATATAGCTTGTAAGAGTGATGAGGTGGCACAGTGGAATGATGGAATTGATGTGCCTATTCAAGAAAAATTATTTCTTGAGAGTGATCGGTTGAGGAGTCATCAGCAAATAATTATAAATCATAAGCTTTTTTCAAATCATTAATACAAAGGTGATGTTTCTTTATTGCCTTCAGAGGTGTAAGTACCATATTATGATTGTGAGATGGATTTGGCACACTTTCTGGGTCTTTTTGGTTTTGCGTAAAACTCATTCTGGCATTATCAACAGTCATAATAGAAAAAATTTCTGCAACCAGAGGAAGAAAATGGGCAGAAATAAGAAAAGGGTTGAGCCTGTTAACTGCAACAACTGGAAAATAGCACAGAGTATGGAAGATTGTGAAAGAGGGTGGGCTGGCTATTTTTTTGGAATGGCTCCATGGCCAAAATCCTTCTATCACTAGGATATTCATGAAAACCTGGAAAGAGGGCAAGGTCTTGGTTGATGATCACTATATGGAGGTTACAGAGGAGGTCATTTCTGAACCTACGGGCATGGGAATGGATGGTATTAAGTTTTATTGAGATAGATTGATCTCGAATAAAGCCTGGGAGACTTTCCTAGATAATGAGAAGGAAAAGACTAGGCTGGTCAAGATTGATGCTTCCTACCACAATCCAAAGCAAATTTCCACACCTTGGAGGTATGTCCTTTTTGTGATCATCAGTTATGTTACTCTTGATGGTAGGTTCATGAGGGTGTATGGACACCATTTCATGTTATTAAACCATTTTAGGCACAAGGTTAAATTCAGTTTACCATACTATCTACTTATCTTGTTATATGCTACAATTACTATTTTACAAAAAGATCTGAAGGGGGATCATGCATCCCACCAAGGGCTTATGTTTCTCATATATGAGGTGCTAAAAACTAAGAAAGTGGAAATGCCTTTATGGAAGAAGATGTTGAAGGATGAAGAAGAGACAGAAGCGGACGAAGATGATAGCATGTACGGGGAAGAAATCGAAAGCGAAGAGGAGTCCAAAGGGTTTAAAACCCCTAAATCTAACAGAAAGGGTGCTTCAATAAGGAAACACCAGAAGAAGCCCTGTTCTGAAGGTTTGAAAATGGATAAGGATAGAAATGAGGCTATTGGGGAGGGAAGCAGAAAGAAAAAGGGTAAAAGGCTAACAAAGAAGAAGACTTAGAATGATGAGTCAGAAAAATAGAGTGAAATTGAGGAGGTGAAAAAGGAGGAGAATAAAAAAGAAAATGTGGGGATGGCAAGGAGAAAGCTAAAATTACCCATAAGAGAAGCTATTCTAGTAAGAGGAGAATTTATTTAACCTCAGACAAGGAAGAAGTGAAGGAAAATACAGAGGAGAATCGGGAGGAAGAGGATAGAGGGGAAAACAGGGAGGAGAGAAAAAGTGAGGACATTGAAGACAAAAGCCTTAGGGAGAAAACTCAAGAAAATAAGCAGGGGGAAGGAAATATGAAGGATGATAAGGACACCATGACTAATAAAGATTTTGGGAAAAAGGATTGTGACTACCATGATAATGTGGACATAGGGGAGCATCAAGTACCTACAAACAACAAAGATTGCATTGCAGGTTTCACTAGTCTGGTAAGCAATTTGATTGATGATAAGGATAATTTGAAAAAACAAGTTGATATTATGATGGCAGAGATTAATATTCTCAATAGTATGGGAATTGGGGAAAAACCGGTGGTTGTATGTCTGAATGAAATGAAAGAAGTTGTAGGGAACTCAGAAGCCCAGGTGGAGTTTGTTAAGAAAGTGGGGACAATGGAGAGACAAATCAAAGATATCCAAGATAGGGCTGAGAAAGATGACAGTGTTGTGCAGATCATGAATCTGACTACAAAGGTGGAGAGATTGGAGGCTACAGTTAAAAAAATTGAGGAGAAATGTTTGATAAGTCTCAAAGATTACTATGGCCTCACGCAGATATTGATGGAAAAACTAGACAAGGATAACAAGGATAAGGATTGCAGAGAGATTAAGGAGGTTATTGGCCCAAGCTCGCGCACTAGAGCTAGCACAAAGAAGAAGAACCCTAAGGAGGACAAAGACACTGCAGAGCTAAAGAATATGGTTAGCAATATGTAGATTATGGTCATCAAAGTGGAAGAACTTGTGCAGGGAATGTAGCTTTCCTTTTGGCTTTCCCTTAGGGGTTTTTTGTTGTCCTTGTTTTTATTGATGTTTCTCTGAGACTTTTTTGGATCGGTATTTTGTTTTTTGTTTCCTTTCCTTTTTGGCTGCCTTGGCACAATTATATCTTCTCTATCTTGAATATCTATTTTAAACACTTTTTAGGTTTCAGGTCCTTGTAAAACCTATTGAAGTTTGAAACTTTGTAAAGGTTTTGGGTTCTTGTAAAACCTGTTTTTACTTAATCAGAACATTAACATTTTCATTTTCATCACTTGCATTGCATGCATTTGATGATGTAACTTTTTTTATTCTCCTCATGCGCTCCCTTTGTCTTTCCTTTTTTGTCTCCCGTTGTTCAATTGTTCCTCTTTTGTTCTTTCCCATTGTTAGTATTGGATGGACCCTACGAATAATATCATGAACATAGAATAACATGTAAACATCAAACCAAAAAATAAGAACAAATTAACCATTTTTTTTGAAATGAGAACTTACAATGGTAAAATAACATCAAGGACACCAATAAACAACACGATTCAATCATTGCCAAGAAAAAACATGCAAAAATGTTTAGATATGTTTTTTAGTAGTGAAAAACAATAGAAAAATAGTAGTGGGACCTTGGGACAACTTGCAATGAGTGTTTTAAGACCGTTGAAGCAAGAAACATTCCTAATTTGACAAAACCCAATCAAGTTCTAAGGACTTAAGAACCCAATCGGGTTATGTGAACATAAAGGCTGAATGATCCTAATTCCTCTGAACCCAATCAGGTTCTAAAATTTTTTTTTTAAAAAAAGGAGGATTGTGTGTGTGTGTGTGCGTGTGTGTGTGTGAGAGAGAGAGAGAGAGAGAGAGAGAGAGATGCATAATTTTTTCTTCATAACCCAATCGGGTTTTGAAGAAGTGAAAATTGTGAATTTTAATCTCCAAAACCCGATCAGGTTATGGTGGAGTTGAAAACATGCTTTTTTATTTTCAGAACCCGATCAGGTTATTTGAAATTTAGAAACCCAATCAGGTTATGGCTTGGGAAGATGCTTGGAAAATGACCCAAAGGCTTGGAGGCTCATTTTCCCTCCATTTTTGTTCTTTTATACATTTTTTCATCTTGTAAGATGAATTCTCAACTTCATCTTCATCAGGTTTGAAATTTGTCAACAAGGTAGCCCTATAATTTTCACCATAATCTCATACGCCTTCATATCTTTCTAACCATATAATTTATTTTTATTTTTGTACAATGTTAGCATAGTAAACTTTCATTTTCTTTACCAGTGTCTTGACAGTCCTCACAGCCATATGTCTACCATTTTTTAATAAATTTTGATATACTTAACCAAATTAAAAATAATTTACATATTATTTTTCTGACTTTATTCTTTACACTTTTAAAAAAATGTTTTTATTTTTTATTATTTTGATGCAAGTTATGCCCAACACATGAACAGGAACCAAAATTTCAAGATGCGCTCACTTCAAAAAACCACAGAAAGAAATACTCATCCGAAAATTACAAAAAAATACACAACTTCTAGATCTCACTCTTACCTATCATCCTACCAAAGGGATTTGAAAAAAACTGAATATAACTATATCTTTTGTACAATGCATGGAAACCGCTATATTATGTTTTTCTGAAAAAATTAGGAACATGTTTTCATGCGCGCGAGGTTTGACCCTCTTAATCTTATTGGTTTTTTAAAAAAAATAGTATTTTAGAAACTAGATTCAAAGTAATACAATTTTTTTTTTGCACATCTTCTTATTTTCTGTGCATGACCCTCAAACGTCTGTTCCAAGCTCAGGTTTACCCGATTTCAGAAAAAATGTGTCCACTTATACCCCCCTTTTTGGTTCACAACTTGGTGCACATACCCCATGATTTCTTATGGATTTACTCTTTCTATCTTCTTTGTTCCTGATTGTGTGATGTTTTCTCAGATCATCGAAGTCCCTATTTTTTTATGTATTCTTCTATTTTCATTTAATAAAGTGACCAATATATTAGTTAGTCCTTGGAAGGTTGTGGGAGGGATGTTATTATTTATTGAATGAATCCTTTTGAACTATTAAATTCTAACAAATTGGCAAAGTTCTCTGTGAAATTTGCTTCAATGTTTCAGGAAGGATCACAACAAAAGATGGTAGTGGTAATGCAAGGTCGTTATCGATGAAAAAATTAGGATACTCTAATGTGTTAGTATACTCAGCAAATAGCTCGAGAATGTAAAGTATAGTCAAAAAGGTTAATTTTTGTAAAGAAAAGAAATGTAATGCTCATTGTTCTATCATGTAAAAAGGGAGTGTAAAGTATAATGGTTCTTTTAACTAGATTTTTTCCAGCATAAAACTATAAATGAGGAAGATTATTCCCTTATATGTACCTGTATAACATTTACGGGTTACCTGTAAAAGCATGCAATTTTTATTTTTCTTCTTTTTTGGGGCTAGACTAGGTATTTTCTCGACTGATTCTTTCCTATCAATGGGCATACTGATTTTATTTGTAAATAGGCTAAATATAAATAAAAATTATTTGGCCAAGGCCTTTTATCTATAAAAAAATAATATAAAACTTATTTTCATTGATAATATCAATTCTCCATACAATTTAGACAATCTGATAAGTGAGATGTATGCCTGAGATCAATCAAATTTTGGAAAACTCGTGGAGTAGCCATATGCCCAAGTCAATGGAAGTTGGGAAATCTCATGGATGAGATGTATCCCCCTAAACTCTATATGTGAGAGCTGATGCAAATTGGGAATCTCAGAAAATGAGATGTATCTTCATTATCACACTTCCTATTGGATTTGAATTAATCTTATTTATAACAATTCAAATAATTGTAAACGTCACATCATCCATGTCATCTTTAGAAGTTTAATGGACAACTAGGATTGATTAAAATATCTCCCAAAATTGGATACCCCAACTTACTTCTAATCATTCCTTCCCTCTTGATAGGCAATGGGCCCAGTGCCCTACCATCTTCAAAATAAAATAATGATGTGCCCAATTCAATACTAATGTTACCATCTATATGAGAAGCCTCATATAAATTCTTAATAGACCAGGCAAGTAGGAAAAGAACAAGACAACCACAGAGCATGCCCACAATCAAACCAATGTGTTTCTTCGAAAACCAATATTTTGCACATGACCTAGTCTCATCAATCACAATAGTATAGAAATTCAATTTGAAAAGACAAGGTTATACTAATTGGTATAAAAATCATGATAGCTAATGTTAACAGTGTTGTTTTGGAGATGATTAAAAGTGGAAAGGGATTGATGAGCTTATTGTCTAGGATGCGGTGGATGTCACTGCATTGGAGCTCGTGTAGGGCATGGATTTGAGCCTCTCACATACTCAGGAAGAAATTTAAGCCACGTAAGATGGATCAATTTCTTTTGTAAGATTGTATGATGTATCCTTCACTATAATTTCCAAGTGCCCTTTGTGCATGAACCTAAACTCATCGAACATGGTGATTTACCATGCATTCAATTAAATCTCCAAAACCCTTATTTATCCTACACAAAGTGGTGCTAATAGTATCACATCCATAAAACACATAGCCCCAATTTTCATTATGACACTTGGTTCACTCATTTATAGAGCCATAAATAGAGAGAGATACAAATAAGATGTTTCTCATAAAGGAGTTGAGGGTTTCAATTTAGATGAAGATGGAGGAGAATGGATTTTTGTTTAGGGAGAAATTTTGGTAGGTGGTGAGAAAAGTGATGGAGGTAGAGGATATAAGGAGGGTGAAAGTGATGCAGAGATCAGGGTGGATGAACCATGAAACAACCCAAAATGAGCAAAAGTGTAAATGTGTTCCAAGTGACCCTTCTAGGTCCTGACATGCAAAATTCACAAATAGTCAACTTTAAGAGGTTTCAAGGCTTCAATAGGTTTGTTTTAGCATATATGACATGATCCAAGCAATACCTTTCAGTTTCAACATCTTCTAAATCAAAATGCACAATGT
>MU224039.1:700430-718164 GCA_018584345.1 Thuja plicata | reverse complement strand
TATGGAGTTTCCCTCCAAAATGATCACATAACCGTTTGTATTCAAAAATTCAAATTTCTAACTATTAAACTATGCTTTTAATGGGTTTATTGAATCCTTTGATCTGTCTAATGGAAAGATGTGATCATTAAAACCTACTAGAACCTATCTAATGACTCATCAACCATATGAAATCCTAAAATCCTATTTCATGCCCTCTTTACAACTTTTCCACATATGAGCCCATTTGGGCCTTATACAACATTATAACTTTTTATGCTTCCATGAACCATAATTGGTGCAAGGACTTCCCAATTCACCCTAGAAGATGTTCCCTGACCCCTGTAATGCCTTGGATCTTCAATGTGCCCCTGATAAGCAGATGATGCTCCTGCATCAGAAAGAGTTGTAGGAGGGAGAAACTTCTACATTGACTTCAGAGGGCTCTTTCCACAACTCCAGTTTTGGCACTTTGACTTCTATTGAAAAGTTACCATTGATTTTCTATGGCCTTGTCAATTTTGCTTCATCCTAAACCTTGTATCCATCTTCATTGACTATCTTTGTAAATTTATTTGAAAGGATAAAAAGAGGCTCTTATACCACTGATTTGAATTATTTTATGAATTCAAAGGACAATGCCAAAATAAGAAGATGGTGTATTGTAAACACACAACAACAATATGCAAAGAACCATTTTATTTGAAATATGAAAACTTCCATACAAATGTGGACAATCTCATAAGTGAGATATATGCTTGCAAATCAATCCAATTTAGGCTAAGTCGTAGCCCAAGTCCATAGAATTTAGGCAATCCCACGTGTACGATGTATGCCCATGAAATGCATAAGTTGATACAAATTAGAGATCCTAGTATATGAGATGCATGTCCATAACTCTCCCTAGTAGATTTGAATTGAGCTTATTTATAAACTTTCCAATGAAACTAAAAATTCACAACATTCATCTTCTCATTAGAAGTTGAAAGGACAATCCAAAGCTAAAAGGTTATTACACTTAATTGAGAATTAATTAAAATATCTCAGTTAATTGGATACTCTGATTTATTTATGACCACATATTGACCTTGACATGACATGTGCCATATTTTTGTAAAACTTTTATTGACTTGGAAGTTATACCATTTTTGTATACACACACTATTGTAAGTTGATATTTGAAAATTAAATATTTATAATTGAAATGTGATTCAATTTGTTCATTGTATGCATGTCTTGGTAGTAATATGATGATACTTGTATTCATTTCATTTATTTTTGATGTAGGAGAACCTTTATTGATGTAATTAATGTTTATTTTGGTGTTTTTAGTCTTGCATTGGTTTGATGAAGTCATTTGTGAATATGTTTTGTGTCTATCATCTACTAGTTTATATGAGTCAAATAATTTTCTTAATTTTAAGGTTTGGTGTTGTTAGTAACATTTTACCATGTACTCACATCATACAACTAGACTAGAGGCCTACTCACATATCATTCAATTATTTTTTTGTTAAATTGGCATTAACTTTATCAAATTCACATAGAACTTACCAAAGAATCATTTAGTAGCAAAGCTTACATACTACATTGGATTCTAGTGTTTCAAAAAAATCTTGTGTATGGACATTTCTTGGTCTAAACTCCCTATTTACACAAGTGATATGTTAATTTCTCTATTTTATATTCTCTATATATTTCTATATACGAAAAATACTTTAATTTTTTTTAAAGTAGTTTTTGTCTCTTTTTCAACATTTTTAATGTTTATTTAAATCAATTTTTGTTTCGATTAAATCTTGATTTTTTTGAAAAAAAAAATTTATATTTTTAGTTTGTTGATTTTTCCAAAAAAAAATCTCCTATAACATAAACATAAGAATGAAGAAACAAATGTGAGAATATAAATATAGACATATACACAAGAATAAAGAAAGAAAATGTATATCATATAAAAATTCCCAATGCTTAAGGTTTTAGTAGAATTCACCCCTATTGTTAGATGCATGCAATATAAGGTGGAAGGTAGGATAACTTTTATTTTGTTCAATGTGGGCATGAAATATTAACATGAATGTATTCAGGTGGGAATTTTTATGGTAGGCATGCTCCTGTACTACACCCCAACTTGCTTGAACGTTCATAGCCATACCCTACTAATGGTATCTCTCGAGTTCCCTAAGTTCAAATGGTTTTCCAACTTTGACAGACTATTTAAAAGAATCTTGAATGCATATGGATGGTATGTTTTAAGCCACAGGTTTGTGTGAGGCCCATTCATAATAACATATCTTATAATTTAAAGACTCAAAGCCATTTTCTTAGGGTGGCAACTTTTCTGTTATTGCAAAAAATTTCAAATGCATGCAATACAAGGTGGAAAGGTAGGTTAAATTTCATTCTATTCATCATGGGCATGAATTATAAACCCAAATTAATTAAGGTGGATAGGTTTATGGTATCCATTCTCCTATACTACATCTGAGCTCATTGGAATGTTGAGAGCCATACCCTACCAGCGCTATCTCTCAAGTACCCTAAGTTTAAAAAATTGTCAAACTTCAAGAGAGTTTATTTCTCATAATATAGGATGCATAAGAACTTTATATTTGAAAATATAGGCTCATGTGAGGCATTCTTACAATAACCTATCTCATATTTTGAAGACTCAGAGTTATTTTCTTTGGGTAGCATTTTTTTAATATGTGCAAAAAATAGGAGATGCATGCAATCCAAGGTGGTGAGGTAGGTCAAATTTTATTTTGTTCATCATGTGCATGAACTATTAGCATGAAAACATGTGGGTGGGAATTTTTATAGTAGTAAATCTCAGTTATTTCAACCCAACTTGTTGGAACATTTAGAGCCAAACCCTATCGGTGTTATCTCTCAAGTACCCTAAGTTTGAAAAATTATCAAACTTTGATGAGTTATTTCTAGAAATCCAAGATACATATGAACTATTTTCTTGATGCTATAAGGTTATATGAGGCCCACTTACAATATCCAATCTCATATTTTGAAGACTCAAATGTATTTTATTAGGGTAGCATTTTTATAAGTAGGTGCAAAAACTATCAAATACATGCAATATAAGGTGGAAAGTAGGGAAACTTTCATTGTGTTTTCCATGGGCATGAAATATTAACACGAATGCATCTAGATGGGTAGTTTTATGGTAGGAATTTTCATTTACTTC
Organism: Thuja plicata; assembly: GCA_018584345.1. Lineage (NCBI taxonomy): Eukaryota > Viridiplantae > Streptophyta > Pinopsida > Cupressales > Cupressaceae > Thuja > Thuja plicata. The sequence goes on along the minus strand of MU224039.1, from coordinate 714,986 downwards.
ATCCCAACTTGTTGGAACATTGAGATCCATTCCCTATTGACATTATCGATTAAGTTCCCCGAGTTCAAAACATTGTCAAACTTTGAGAGGTTGTTTCTCAAAATCTAGGATGCATATGAACTATATGTTTGAAGCTATAGGATGGTGTGAGGCCCACTTACAATTATATATCTCATATTTTCAAGACTTGAAGCCATTTTCTTAGGGTAGCATTTTTTTAGTAGGCACAATAACTATGAAATGCATGCAATATAAGGTGGCAAGGTAATGTAACTTTCATTATGTTTGTCGTGGGAATGACCTATCAACACAAATGTGTCTAGGTAGGTAGGTTTATGGTAGGCATGATATGGTACTCTATCATAACTATGTTGAACATTGAGATCCATACCCTACAAGCATTATCTCTTAAGTGCCCTAAGATCAAAAAACTATTAAAATCTGACAGGATATTTCTTAGAATCCAAGATGCATATAAATTATCCATTTGAAGCTATAGGTTTGTGTGAGGCCCAATTAAAATAAAAAATCTCAAATTTTAAAGACTCGAAGCCATTTTCTTAGGGTAGCATTTTTTATCCGGTGCAAAATTGTCATATGCATGCAATATAAGGTGGCAAGGTAGGGAAACTTTCATTGTGTTCATTGTGGGCATGAACTATCAACACAAACACATATGGGTGAGTAGGTTTATAGTAGGTATGGTCTTTTATTGCATCCAAACTTATTGGAACATTTAGAGCCATACCCTACCAGTGTTATATCTCAAGTGCTCTAAGTTTAAAAGTAGCTCCCTAATGAAAATGAAAATAAAAATGAATACATAGGCTAACTAAATAAGAAATACACCATATATAATCTATACAAGAAATTGTTACACTATATCGATGTACATGAATTATAAATTCACACATTAATAGTATACAAATTTTCAAGTATAATCATAGATACAAATTTATTTTTGTATTTTATAATAAAATGGTAACAAATTTAGATATACAAAATCTGGCCTCTAAATATGTAAAAATTGGCTCATGATAACTAATATTTATAACATTTGGAACTTAAATATATGCACATATAATCTCAATACCATTTATATATACAAAATTCTTAAAATCATCCTACCCCTCTGTAGAATCATTTTTCATTGTAACGCTCCAAGAGACTAAAAACTTGTATATGGCCCAAAACTAATCAAGTGAACCTGTTGGATAATCTAAAACCCTTATTGTGTCCTTGTGGTAAGATTCATGAACTTTCCATAAATTATTCTAAAGAGTTCTACCATGATACTTAATCAACTGAATATTTGTTGCAACAAAAATGTTAGAGAAATGAAGAATATGTCTGTGTGTTTCAAAGTCCTCAAAAAACCACATATTTTGATAGGATACCTTCTAAGCCATTTCCATATCAAAACAATATACCCTATTTGGTACTCAATACCCTCTCTATCAATGATTGTGGTTGTCAATTATTATTTTGGGCTTAATGCAACACAAAAAGTAATATATTCTTGTAACGCCCTGCCAGGGAACCCAGGAGAAGTTAACCTTAAACATGTTACTAAGTTTACACAATGATTTTTTTTAAGATTTTACAATTGATAAAGAATTAAAAATTTGGAAGCAATATAACATAAGACATACATGCCCATAAATACAACTCATTTATAGATTACAAATCTTGAGGGTTCCATGATGTAGAATTACGTAAGTTAACTAATCTACTAAAATCAATTAAACAATATAACATCTTCATATAATACAAATGAATAACAATAACATCATCTCATAAATGAAACCTAGATAAAAATAATATCATAATGAGAAAACATTCACTGCACAAGTCGTAGGGTATGTGACAAAACTCAACATAGAGTATAATACAATATCCCATAATATCATAACTGATACAATGATACAAGAATACAAGATAAGAAAGATAAGAGAAAGTTTCCAACAATGAAGAACAAGAAGGTACAAATGCAACAAGGATCATCCAAGAAAAATTCATGAATGTCGGATCTCAATGGTAATAAGAATCACTACCACCCGACCTCATAGAACCAAAGGTCCACTCCCACTGTGCTGAGGAGATAACAAGACACCCCACTCAGATCACAAAACCAAAGAAAGAAGTGAGAACTAAGCAAGGGGATCCTGATAGCTCTCTAACTCTAGGTGTGCTACACATACTACAAGGTAAGACTCACTAATCCAGAAGCAACTAACACATGTAGGAAATATAAGCTATATATATGGAGGTGTGATCATATACATCTAACCCTTAAGTTTCATCCTAGCAATCTCTCTGGGCCCCGACAGTTGAGTGTCTATATATGGTATCTATGACTTATCAAACAGACAAAGTAACTAACTATGCTAGACACACATCTCAAAAGGTGAAAAGCATCATCTTATCCTCCATCTTAGCCTATACTAGCACTTAATCATGAGTGAGGAACCTTATCTTATTAATTCATTTTAAAACCCCATTAATATTTTATATTATCACTTGTTAAGATTACTTAGAATAAGTGATCCTAGCGGCCACTTGTGGACTCTGACACTTATCACAAGCCACCCCTACTACACAACTAGATAACCTACCCTAATCCTCCAACCAAAAGAACCAAAAGAAAGAAAACCCAAAACCATAAATACTTATCATAAATCATAAATTAAGAAAATCACCAAGGTAAATGTTGGAGCATAACAAATAACATATCATCCTATACAAGGATCTAGAGTGTCCATCCCATACTTGACATCTCAATAACAAATACAAATACTCAAATTACATCACAAGATCGATAATGATAAAAATATTAAAAGAACTTATCTCCAAACATGGATTAACACAATCCACAAAATAATCATTCTGAACACAGAACCACCATAACAATAGAAACAAGGTGACCAAGATAATTAGGACTCAACACAAATGTGGTTGTCACCTTTTCATGGTTAAATAGTTCATAATGATCTGAGACTCAGAGAACACACAACAAGAAACCAATGAATACAAATTGACACAAGAACCAATCGATGATATAATAATGGTTATAAATACTCCACAATATGTACCCAAAGAGAAAAAAGGCATAAAATCATTAGATAGTACTAGTCTGAAGACAAAACCCACCTAGGGAACAACATACCTACACTGACACTTAACAACACCAAGATCACATGAAAGAAGGTATGCATACATTTGACATATTATTTAACTCTATTTATATAACATCATTATATTTATTATAATACTCTTAAGTCATAAATGACTTAGTTAATAACATAAAATACATACATGAAACCTATATGGTGTTTTAGTGAATCTCTATGACCTTTAAATTAAATTATAAATTGATCAGATCAGTCATATTAATTCTTTAATAATTTTTAAATTGATTAATTTATCATTAATAAGACTTTTTAACAATTTTAACTTTATAACAGTGAGTTTTTGTGTATTTCCTCTATGCATATCACTCGGTAATTTGAATGACATAATCTCATATGAAATGATAAGGATCTGAAACTTATATAGATGGAAAGATAATTTAATTTCACATATTTTTCATTCTTTCTAGTCCTAAAGATAAGGTCATTTAAATGGTGTAAAAAGTAAATCTCTGTAATAGCCCTCTTTGGGAATGAAGGTTACTAGTTTGGTAAAAAGACCATAACTTTGTTTGGAACCATTGGATCGTCATACAATACAGTGAAAATATTCATAACAATATTAGTTAAAATATCACCAAAGATATTTTCCAAATTATGTAATTAGAAAAAGTTATGGATGAATGTTCATCAGACTCCGAATGAAAAATCAAGCTCAAATAGGCCTAATTTCACTGTAACAACCAATATTTGACCATGTCCGTACAAAGGAACCCTATTTAATTTTTATATATGTTAAATAAAACCCAAATGGATATATTAAAGTGTCTTTATATTTTTAAGGTGACATCTAAAATTAAAATTATTCCCTACTCAGACTCTTCGCAACCCTAATCCAAAAATGTATGTTTTCAAATCCATAACCTTACATAGAGGTATCTATAATACACATAGCTCATAATAAAGGATTCCTCCATACAATTTAAACTTATGAAACTAAACTTGTACAATTTGGTAAAACCTTAATAGATATATAACACAAACGTATCCTTTTAAATCATTTTCTCCTAGGGTTTCCATACAAATTCTCACAGAATACCAGACATGCCATAAATATAACTCACAAGAACACCCTAATGATCTATATAATTTTTTAGAAATAAAAAGAACATTAACTCAAAATCAAATCACAATTTAGAAAGTATAGAGAAAACAATCTTTCCAATAGAAACTGCAAAAAGACTCAGAAACTCCTGCCTTGAAAATGTCAGGTAGACTTACTAAGAAGAAGAAGAAGAAGAAGAAGAAGAAGACTTCACATCCAAGCTTTAAAAATATAATATTTAACTTCAAAATCTCAATGCAAAACCTATGATCATGTCTCCTAAAACTTATGTTTTGAAAAATCTCTGTGTCCTCCCTTCAAAGAAAAAAATCCTCTAATAAATAAAAACTATTCAACTAGGGTTTCTAGGACAACTTCCTAAAAAACATCACGCTAAAAAAAAAAAAGATAAAAGAATTGTTTTCTTTGTTTTTCTTCTTATTTTTTTAAAATAAAATCAATTTGTTTATTTATTTATTTTTAAAAGAAAGAAATACACAATTTCTTTTCTCTTTCTTCTTTTAATATTAAATAAATAAATATTGTTTATTTATTTATTTTCTTTTCCCAAATTAAGTATTATATCTATATATATTTCTTTAAAATAAATAAATATCCTTTCTTTTTTTTTTCTTCTCTTTTCATTGTAATTAAATAGTTAATTATCCACAAAACTCAATTTTTAATTAGAATTAAAACTCAATATATTATTAATATTAAAATGTAATTAAATTCCATATTATTATTTTTAATTAGGAATAATATTTGTAGCATATTAAATGGAGGGCGTACGGGTGAGGGTAGCAGGGGTAGTTTCAGGGTCAGAGATCCAGTAGGGAGAGACAACAAGACAAAATCTAGGCTAAAGATAGGAAGGATCAACTATTTCTTGCACAATGTTCTGCCAAACAGTAACAAAGGTATGGCCCACATTTTGGCCACGACTTCTCAAAAAAAATTTGAGGACCTCCGATTGTGCATCCAGTCAGGCACCGTGAAAAAAATTATTAGATCAAGGGCTTTTAGACTTGTTATTTTGTGCATAAAAATGCTCATAATGTTGTGTAAGACGCGTCGAATCAAGAAGGTAAGGATCATGTACTCAATATATTCAGAGGTAAAGCAATAGTTCAGCGAACGAAGGCCTTTTTCGTTAATCCTAGGTTCCATTTCAAGACATATCCACACCCAATAGGTGTACACAAGGTTAACCCACCACTGCAAGGGGTTCCCTCAAACCTTACAGCAGATCCACCAAGGTTCCAAGGAATTTCAAGGTATGAGCATGGGGAGTCTTCAAGATAGGAAACCATGAAGCTTAGGGTTACTCATAAGCAAGCACGGATTAGCTCAAATCCATTACATCTCAAAATATGTCTAGGCAGGAAATATTTTTAAAATATAATTGCCCCCCTTTGCTAAAATTAGACTCTCTCAATAGATGTCATAGGAATGACGTTCCAAGGATAAGGCAGAAATAACCAATATTTGACATATGTGAAGGAACCCCTCCTAGCTCCCTAGTGAATATTGGGCATCCTTCTGGTTCCATATCGGAAATGCATGAGTCTAATAAGGAAAATCAAAATCAAAATCAAGATCCTAGATAGAGATTCCTCAAAATGTGCAGATTAGAGTGCCCTTCGACCCAAAAAAGTCCAAACAGATCTGGAAAACTAAGCAATTACAGGCTCCTCCTGAGCATTGCAAACAAACAACAGATGCACCCTAGGCTCACCATGATTCCCAAAACATGGTGAATATTACCCTCCCATAGAATATGTTGCAGGACCATATTGGATTTCTTCAGTGATCAGCTCTTATTGGTAAGTTCTCAAATAATACATTGTTATTTTTAGAAATTAGTGACTGGGATTTTTAATATTGGGATGGGTTGATATTTTTTTATTAGGCCACAACTCAGGTTTTTTTGTTGCAATGTTTGATTTTGTCGATAAGAGGTATGTTATTCATAAACATAAAGGATGGTTATGTAAAACCTTGGGTCTGTTTACCATGGTATGGACTCCAAATTTTAAATCGGAGAACAAGGCATGCATTTTTTCCCTCACTAGATTGCTCTGACATTGTTGTCTTTGGGATATAAAGACATAGAGATTGTGGAAATCATTGCCAAAAAAATTGGTATTTTATTAAGCATAATCTCATCCCCTTTGAGTTTCCACATCGTGATATCAGGGTTTTTGTACTTATCCATCAAAGGATTTGCCAAGTCAAATTAAAATCAAATCAAAATGGGGTGTTTGGGAGCAGAGTATTTTTCTGTAGACTGAGAGGATTATTCATAAATATCAACATAAGCTAGGTCATTTTAACTCAGTATTAGAAGATGGCATTATCAGAGGTGTTGGTATGTGAGGATCATTGTACAGATCTTGCAGTCTATTTGATTGGGGGGTCTCTACAGGATAACGATGAGGTTACCATCAAAGATCTCTTAGTTATGCCTCTATTATGTGAAGATCATTGTACAGATCCTATAGTCTATTCGATTCAGGGGTCTCTTTAGGATAACGATGAGGGTACCATCAAAGAGCTCTTAGTTATACCTCTATGCACACTTTTCATAGAATTTGAGATCATTTTTCATTTTTATAAAATGTTTACCTACTTCTTTTACACATTAAGATATATGTTCATGCTCATGCAATATAAGACTATAAATTTTTAGGACAGCTTTAGAGTTGTAAGAGCCATAGATTGGGAGAAAACAAAGTCTTCCAACCAAGAGTTAAACACCATTTTCCAACATCTGATGTTCCAAGAATCCATGATTAATAGGATAAATATGAAAGATGTAATCAATAAAAGTTTTGTATTTGAATTAAAGGCTCACAAAATTTCTGATTAGATGATAACAAAGTTGGCTTCTAAAATTATTTACAAAAGTGCAGTAGAGGAGGGAGTGAGTTTTGAGGAAGATAAAATGCCTCTAAGTGGTAAGAAATTCGATGACTATGGCAACCTTCAGATTATTACTAGTTTAGATCAACATAATGTATTAAGAGTCAACAATAATCCACCTTTCAAATGTGAGCTCTCAGTACTGAAAGAATATGTTTTGATTGAGGTGGTTGTAACTAAGACTGATATACTATCTCTACAAGGATGTCTCAGGGAGGACATAGGAATTAAACAAGACTTTCAAGTGGATTTATTGATTCATCAGGATATCAATTATGACTATCACATGGATAAGAATCCTCAGGGTGTAGGGGATTTTTTAGCTGATCTGATTGGGGAAGATCATAGAAAAATTGGGCTGCTCAAACAACTTTACAACTTACCCAAAATTGATATGGAGATAGAAAATTTCAGTGATAAGGATGAGGTTGATCAAAATTTTGACAAGGATTCACATTAGCTAGAACTAATAATTCCACTAGGGGGTATGACCATAATTTAGTTTTATCCATTGACCAATCTCCTAATCAAAAGGTATAGGGAAAATTGATTCCCAAGAAGAGGGGGAGAAAGCCTAAGACCTCGAAGACTAAGGCAAAAATTGCAGTAGGTATTTAGTCAACACTGGATGGCAAGTTCACACCTTCTAAAAGAGTGACAAGGAGAACTAAGGGTTCTCCTTGTCAAAAATGAGGATGACCTCATGGAATGTCAAAGGCTTAAATTCCTCTGAAAAAATATGTAGAATCAAGCAAGAGCTTGATTCTATGAGGGAAAATATCATTTTATTATAAGAAAGCAAGATGTCACAATAAACCTTTGACAAAACAATAGGAAAATGGGCAAATTGGAAATTGGTTAACAGGAAGGGGAATGGAGCTTCAGGTGGTATTTCTGTATTATGGGACCCCAAATCAGTGCAAGGGAAACTCTTAGATCATAATGACAAATGGAAATTTTTGAAAAAAAATGTGTTTGATCTATCTTTCATCTTGATTAATGTTTATGGCCCCACAATAACACATGACAAATAGAGATTGTGGCTGAAAATTACCCACAACATCCAAGATCAAAATGATCATCATAAAATTATGGGTGGAGACTTTAATTCTATACTTAAGACATAAAAAAAAATGGGGTTATTTTTCCTCCGTTGAAAACTATTCAAGATTTTTTGAATTTTGTAGAGGATAATAATCTGATGGATGTTGAGCCTAATAATGGCTCATTTACATGGACAAATAAGAGGGATAACTTCTCTGAGATTGCAATTATATTGGATAGGTTCCTTATATCCTAGGAGTGGAAACTAACAAATATCACATTCCATTCATAAATTATGGCTTGGTTAGGCTTGGCTCAGTTTCCCATCTTTCTACATGTGAATTGTCAATTGCAAACCAGGGGCTCCATCATCAACCATCTTTTAAATTTGAAAGGATGTGGCTTAGTCATCCTCAATTTTTGCCCCTTATGAAGAAATGGTGGGTAAGTACTCCGATGTGTGTAAGATCTAAAATGCATCAGTTTGCATAAAAAATGATGTTTATTAAGAAGCACATAAAAAATGGAACGAATTGGTCTTTAAAAATATCTTTAAAGAAAAAGAGATTGTTAAACAACATTTGGTGGATATTTTTGAGAAGACTATTAATTAGGGTATGGATAATGACAACTATGTTAGACATAAACATTTACAACTAGAATAGGAATAATTATGTTATAGAGAAGAGGTATACTGGCACCAAAAGTCTCAGGAACTTTTGTTAAGAGAGGGTGATAAGAACACCAAATATTTCCATGCTTCCAAAAAATAGAAGAGAGTTATAAATCATATATTTTTCATTAATAATGTAGACACTGGAAATCCAATATCAGATGTTCATGTCATTCAAGATGAATGGGTAAGGTTCTTCAAAAACCTTCTTGCTCCATCTAACCTGGCAACACCAGTTGACCTTCATTTGTAAGATCTTCTTAATTCTATTCCTTCAATTGTTACAGATTCTGATAATGTAGCATTATTGTCTCCCTTCATAATTTTTCAACTAAGGAGAGTAGTATTTTCTTTGCCTCTAGATAAATCACATTGTCTAGATGGTTTCACAACATTATTTTTTCAAGCTTGCTGGGATTTCATTGGGTGGAAATTGCTTGGTGTTATTGAAGAATAAAGAAAAAGTAAAGCTATGTTAACATATTTCAATACAACAAACATAGTCATCATTCCTAATATCAAGTCTCCCAAAAATTTCTCATATTTCAGACTGATTTTGTTATGCAACATAATTTATAATATTTTAACAAAGGCAGTTTACTGAGAATGCAATATCTGATTCCAAAATTACTTGAGAATGCAATATCCAATGCAATTTACTTGAGAATGTAGTATTTGATTCTTGGTAGAGAAACTATGGAAGGGGCCTTGTCTGCTCAGGAGGTTTTGTATTCAATTAATATTAATAAGTCTTTGAATTTCAATATCAAGCCTAACATTATGAAAGTTTATGATAAATTTTGTTGGGATTTTCTCTTCAAAACAAAAATTAGGATTTGCTAAAGGTTTGTATAAATGGATTAGAGCTTGTATTTTGGGTGCATGGTTTTCTGTATTAATAAATGGGGTGCCAGCAAGGTTTTTTTCATCAACTCAAGGGATTATGCAAGGTGACCCTTTATCCCCAGTTCTTTTCATATTAATGGCTGAAGCATTTAGCAGGTATACTCACAGTAAACATGCTCTTGGTTATTGGCAAGGTACAAAAATTGGGGATACAGATATTTTGGTCACACACTACTTATTTTTTTATGATACTTTACTTTTCGAGGCATCTAATGTTAAGGAAGCCAAACAGATTAAACATACTTTCGACTTGTATACATCAACCTCAGGCCAAAAATTCAATGCTCGCAAATAAAAAATATATCTATTCAATACTAACCAGATTATTTCCTATAAAATTGCCAACATCTTGGGATTTATAGTGGATTTCCTACTGTCTTTGTAGCTTGGCATTCCTTTTTCATGGGAGCTAACAAAATTAGTTATTGGTTTCCTATTATTGATAGGATCAAAGCTAGGATAGTGGCTTGGAAAGATAGATGGCTTTCACTTGCAGGTAAAATTCTTCTTATTAAAAAAGTGTTGTCAGCTATTCCTAACTATTATCTATCAGTGTTAAGATCTCCTTCATTAGTGACTTAGACAATTCAAAATCTACTTAGAGATTTCTTATGGTCTAGGAATATAAATGGTGTAAAGAAAATTCCACTTGTTTCATTACAAGACATGGCACAAGTGAAATCATTGGGTGGTGTTGGTGTTCATGATTTTATAAATCAAAATAAAACCTTTGGAGGTAAGTTAGTATGGAAAATGTATTCCAAGACACATAATAAATGATGTCAAATTATGCAACACAAGTACCTAGATAATGCTTTCCCTTCAAGAGTATTCTCTATTCAAGACCCCCTAAAAGGATCTTCTATATGGGATTTTATGATGGCATCTAGAGATATTATGATTAAGTATATTACCTGGGAGGTGAATAATGGTGAGAAAGTTAAGTTTTGGAGAGATTCTTGGAATGGTACACCCCCCAGTTCAATCGGTACCAATGGATGACATATTGGTTGTTTCTTCATAATCCATTTGGGCCAGCTACTTGGTGGATTATGTTTCTGCAATATGTTGTTAGTAATAACTGAGAGGGGGGGGGTGAATCAGTGGCCTCAAAAATTAATCCTTAAATCAACCCTTCAAACTTAGTACCACAAATTATACCTCTAGTTATCTTCATTCCTACAAGATGAATTCCTTGAAATACTTATAACAAATTTTTACTTGTCGGAATGCCTTGTAAAACCTTCTTCTGTATATGTTTACCGATAAGTAGTCTTTCTATTTATTGAAACATAGTAAATAATTAATGTATACCAATCAATCCATATTTACTTAAGTGAAATGAAAAACAATAAAGTAATGACTCATAGACACATTAACACATTGATTTTTAATGTGGAAACCCTGTTAAGGGAAAAACCACTGGGACCGGTACCCCAAATTTTCACTCTTCTAAAGTGAGCTTGATTAAGAGCCAACCCTGTTAAGGGAAAAACCACTGGGATCGTTACCCAAAATTTCCACTCTTCTGAAGTGACCTTGGTTAAGAGCCAACCCTGTTAAAGGTTACAAACACACTATTAGGTGTGGCCTTGTTAGAGGATTTAAAAGATAGTTTGTCACTTAGCATCTAGCATCTAATGCTACCATCCTTTATCAAACACTCACTTGGCATGTCAATAGGTATCAGGCATATCCAATGCTACTTAGTATGATCAAACTTTTTGATACTCCTTGGGATGTATCTCAATTACAAAAGACTTTTAAGTCCTTCTCGGTTAAGATACTTGATGCTTCAATGGTTAAACTAAAACAGTAAATTGATTTGTTCACATATACAACTTGAATTTCATATTTTCACATCTATTGTAAGTGCATTACCTTTCTGATCAATATTATCAATCCAATACCTTTTCTCCACATTATTTTGCTCTATGATGATGTATCTCTATTCATCGGTGTCTACAGAATTTAGCTCTTTCCTTAGCTTGATTGATTAGGTCTGAATGAAAATTTTCTTCTCCTTCAGAATCTCTTCAGCATTTATTCTCTTGTCAATCCCCTTCACCACCTTAGTATTGAATCAGGTTGTCTCTTTATAGAAATGATTTCACCATTTCTTGGATTTCTCGATCTTGGTGTGATCCATAATTCTTGCCAATTAGCTTTAAGTAAAAAATCTAGTTTTATCTCATAGAGATCTTATTGCCAAATGGAAAAAACAACTTTAAATCCTTTACTTATCTCCGGCTTTATCTTTTCGATTAAAATAATGATAAATATCATTTAATTCTATTTTTATCTCTTGACAGCTGAGCATTTTGTCATTTATGAACTCTCTTGTTGTGTCGGTCAATACTTCAGTTAGTCATTGGTGATAACTATATGTTCCGTCGGTGTGACTTCAATTGTCTTTGGGATCTCCGTCCATCAGGAAAAACTATAATTCTATTCTTCAGATTACTCTATGCATTGCTCGTCGGTAAAAACTGTGACTTTTCTCAGTGGTAATGCTATGCATTTTATTGTTGGGTAACACTATGACTTTTCTCTTTTACTCTAACCATCGTTGTTCACTCCATCGGTGTATATAGTCACTTTGTGAATACTTGACTTATATGCACTACTGATAGCATAGCCTTTGATTCATTAGTTCTTTGAAGTCTTTGGCAGTATGTCCATGACCATACAGATTATATCAAGTTGACATCAATGACAATACAATACATTAATTGATTTAATGTCTTGCATTAACTTCTTTATGTCACTGTGATCATCAACTTAACATCTTCAAACATTCAATCAATTATAGTTCATCAATCTCTCCCTTTGGCATTGATGGAAACATACTACATTATCACACTATATTATCACTAATACAATATGAAATATAACAGTTGAATTTCATCAAACTACCAATCTTATATACTATAACCGATACAAATATCTGGTCCTCGGTAAGTTCATATAACTTAAATTTTATTCTTGCATCTTTTTCTTTGTCTTAAATCCCTTTACTGAATAGATGTAGAATCTTTATTTTTCTGATGTGATGTGTTCTCCTCTTGTGTCAAACTCTCTCCCTTTCAATGTTCTATTTTCTTTTGATGTCTCTTGTCAGCAGTTCTTTCTCTTTGTATGTACTCTTCCTTTCTGGTTACATCTTTCCCTTTGGATAATGTGATGGATATAATCTCTCCCTGAGGTGATAATCTCTCCCATGGATATAATCTCTCCCTGATATATAATGTCTCCCATGGATGATGTGATAATGGATATAATCTCTCCCTTTCACAGCAATGCCAAACAAATATTTTTGTCAATAATGCCAAACAAATCCTTTATATCCATAATATACTCCTTGAATTTCCCAATCCATCATCAATACAATAAATTTGGTGCTCAGAGTAGATAAATACCTTCCTTTGTATAGATTTATCTTTGAAATCCATCTCTTTGCTTGCATCAACATGAATGATATTTTGATAATATGTAGGCTGATGCAGCCTTCTAGTCATTTTACTGACCAGTAGACAAGGGTCTAACCCCTAGTATCTTCCTCAAGTACTCAAATGCATCCTTGGGCAGTGGCTTGGTGAAGATATCGGCTAATTAATCCTTAGATTGCACATACTCAAGTATCACCTTCTTTGCTTAAACTTGTTCTCTCAAATAATGATACTTGATGGCAATATGCTTTGTTTTAGCATGCATGATTGGATTCTTGGAAATGTTTATTGCGCTGGTATTATCACAATAGATAATTACTGGTTCAATAATTTTCATATGCATACCTTCCAGTAACTATTTGATCCATGCAATATTTGAGCAGTTTGTAGCTGTAACAACATACTCTTCTTCTGTAGTAGATTGAGAGATGCATCCTTGCTTCTTATTGATCCATGTGACAAGTCTGTCACCCATAAAAAATTCTCCTCAAGTTGTGCTCTTCCAATCATCAATATTTCTATCCCAATCAGTGTTTGTAAAGAGCTTAAGTTCAAATTTACATTCTCTTCTATACCATAAGCCATATTCCTCAGTATTCTTCAGATATCTTAGGATTCTTTTCACAACAGTCATATGTGATTCCCTGGGATTAGCAAAAATCTTGCAACTATTCCTACTACATGTGCAATATCTAGTCTAGTATGTACAACATACATGAGTTTTCCAATCATTGATCTATACAAAGTCTGATTTACCTTTGATGACTTGTCCTCCTTTGTCAGCTTACATCTAGCAGCCATCGATGTTCCAACTGGTTTGGAATCTTCCATTTTGAATATTTTCAATACTTCTTTGATGTATTTGGATTGTGTAATGAAAATACCTTCATCTTGTTGCATGATCTGTAGACCAAGAAAGAACTTGATCTCTCCAAACATAGACATCTCAAACTCTTTGCTCATTTCATTTGCAAACAATTTTCATAGCATATCATTGCCTCCAAATATGATGTCATCAAAAAATATCTCAGCATTCAAAATGTTAGCATCAGTATCTTCCTTTAAATAAAGATTACTTCACTAGTCCTTACAAATCCAATACTTATGAGATAGGAATGAAGACTTTCATACTAGGCTTAGGGTACTTGTTTCAATCCATACAAGGCTTTGTGATCCAGGAGCATCCTGGGTGTAAGGGGAATCTTGCATCACCCAAAAATATGTATTTTTCTATTCAATAAGGGCTATTTTGTACAAAGCTGCTATTTTTGGAAACTTACTATTTTTAGTAAGTTGGTCGTTTGAACTCAGAATGTTCTAATTTTC
>MU224039.1:675859-695305 GCA_018584345.1 Thuja plicata | reverse complement strand
TGCTATTTTTGGAAACTTACTATTTTTAGTAATTTGGTCGTTTGAACTCAGAATGTTCTAATTTTCTAGGTGAAGGTTCATCTTAGTCATATAAGAATGCCAGTTGAATTTCATTGCCATATCATCTGTATTGGCGAAGTTATTAAGGAGATACTATTGAGATTTTAGGGTGCAAAACCTTTGAGCTCAATTTTTAGGACCTTAGAGGCTCTGGATCGAGGTCAAACCCCAGTCGACTAGCACTTCGCTTGTCAGCCACTGTAGATCGCGATCTCCCCTTTCTGGAAAGTGGTTATAGTAGCCAATCGGAGCTACGGTTCAAAAGTTATGGCTTCCGAAAGTTGGGCTACCTAATCTCATGTTTTGTAAATATTTAAAGCCAATGCTTTTGTAATAAAAGTGAAAAATAATTAAATGCTAAGGGTAGTCAGCCTTAATGGCTAGATTTCTGGAACCTTCTCGGGCGGTGGAAAATTGCCTATTTAAGGAAGGCCCGTGGTGTTTTCTAGGGCAATTCTGGGTGGTTATTTGAGGCTTTGTCCTACAGATTATTGTAAGGGATGCCCATGTGACTTTTGATATTGTAATTCTGAAGTTTGTAATTCCATATTTGTGGAGCCAGTAAGAAGCCAATTTTCTGTTCTTGCAAATTTTTGTTGTTTCTCTTTGTTTCTGTCGTGTACTTGTGGTATTAAAGGGAGTCCCCTTCATCACTTTGTGTAATCTACATATCATGTTCATCTTGTCTAGATCAACAAACCCTTCTGGTTGTTCAATGTATACCTCTTCCTCAAGTATTCCATTTAGGAATACAAACTTGACATCCATTTGGTATACCTTGAATCCTTTACATGCAGCATAAGAAAGTAATATTCTCACTCCTATCCTAGCAACAAGTGTAAAGGTCTCTTCATAGTCAATCCCTTCTTCTTGCACATACCCCTTACATACTATTCTTGCTTTGTTTCTGGTGACTTCTCCATTTTCATTCAATTTAATCATGAATATCAATTTTGTACCGATGACATTCTTGTCATCTAGTCTCGGTACAAGTGTCCATGTCTTGTTTTTCTCAATCTTCTCAATCTCCTCATTCATAGCACTAATCCATTCATCATTATAAGTTGTAGCATTGACAGATTTCTTAAAATCACAAATAAGACATCTTGTGTTTAGAGACTTACTTCTGGTTCTCATACCAGCCTTCTTATCTCCAATGATCTGGTTATGTGGATGGTTCCTTCTGACATATCTAGCAAGTACAGGTTCAGATCTTTGTCTATCATCTTGATCATCAATTTGTCCTTCATTCTGATCTTCATTTCCTTGTACATCATCTTGAGCAATATCCCGATTGTCGCTATTTGCAACCTGATGCTCGGGTGCAATAAGTTGTTGCTCTGGAGCTATACATTGTTTCTTGGGTAGAGTGCCAGGTTCTTCATTGTAGACAAACATGGTGTAGTCCTCTGGTTCTTTTGTACTTTCCTTTTCATTCTTCTCTGCAAATTCATCTATCTTTACATTTGCACTTTCAACAATTTTGTTAGAGGCTTTATTGAGACATTTATAAGCCTTTCTCTTGGTTGAATACCCTAGAAAGATTCCTTCATCACTCTTGGAGTCAAGCTTTTCATTTCTATCATCTTTTAAGATATAACATTGACTGCCAAAAATTTTGAAGTAACTTACATTGGGTGTGTATCTATACCATAGCTCATAAGGTGTCTTTCTTTAATTTTACTATGTTCAATGTGTAAACAATAGTACTGATAGCTTCCCTCCAAAATATTTGGGTGATGCCTTTCTCTATCATCAGTGTCCTTGCACAATCAACAATGGATCTGTTCCTTCTTTCAGCAATTCCATTTTTCTGTGGTGTTCTCAGTGCCGAGACATGTCTTTTGATTACATGCTCATTAAAAAAGTTAGTGAATTCATCTGAAATAAATTTCCCTCTATTTGATCTTAAGCATTTCAAGTCTTTACCACTTTGTTTTTCAACCATTTCTTTTTACCATTTAAACATCTTGAATGCTTAAGAATTATCTTTTAGAAACATAATTGTCATCATTCTAGAGTAATCATCAACAAAGAGAATAAAATATCTATCACCATAATAACTCTTTGTCCTCATGGGTCCACATAGATCAATATGGACTAATTCTAGAATGGCATCAAATTTATGGGTTTTTCTTTTGAAACTAGACTTTGTCATCTTACCTTTTTGACAATTTTTTCACATGATATTGTCGGGCTTAATCATCACCGGTAAGCCTCTTACATTTCTTTTTTTTCTTATCTTTATCATGTTGTCAAAGTTCACATGACACAATATTTTGTGCCACAACCATATGTCTTCATTTCTAGCCATTAAGCAAGTGGTGTCAGTATCATTCAGATAGAATAAGTTACCTTTTATCTGCTCACCGGTACTAATCAGACTTCCTAATTTATTGAAGATCTTAGCCTTCTTATTCTCAAATGCTACTCTGTGACTTGAATTATTCAACTGAGAAACACTCAATAGATTATAATTCAATCCTTTCACCCAATAAGCATTTTCACATTTTATCAGGTTATTCAACATTCTAGTTCCTTTACCTTTAACTAGACAAGGTGATTCATTACCCATTCCTACTGAACCACCATTATAGTATTCAAAAGTCTCAAAATTTTTTTTTCACCAGTCATATGGTGAGTGTAGCCACTATCTATCATCAAGACATTAGTTTTACTTACTTTAGATATGAGTGCAGTTTCTACATACCTTTATTTGTCATTATCTGAATCATCTTTTACTACCAAAAACACCATCTCTATGTCTTCATCAGATTCAGTGTCAATATATTCATCTTTGCATTTATCTAGGTAACTGGCCTTCTTTCCTTTGTCCTTGTAGTCTCGAGTATCTCTTCTTTCTGATTTTCGGTTGCTTCTGTAATCACCTCTATCAAAATTCTTTTCAAATGACCTGCCATTACTTCTGTTATCTTTTCTTTTGTTAGGACATCTTGCAGCAAGGTGTCCAATCTCTTTACAATTAAAACAAACTAGTGGTAATTTACCTTTGTATTTACCTTTGCCTCTCTACATTCTTCTAGTGATTAGTGCTTCAATTTTATCAAGATCTTCTTCTTCACTTTCACTATCACTATCTTTTCTCATAGTGTGTTTATGACTTGATTTACTTATTCTCAAGGAAGATTTGAATGCAGAATCTATGTTTATCAAAATTATTCATCTCAAATGAAATTAGTCTTCCAATCAAACTATCTAGAGTAACATTTCTATTTGCTACTACTCTCATTTCTTGTATGGAAGATACTCTAATAGTATAGGTAGGTAGTAAGGTTCTTAGAATTTTACTTACCACTGAATCTTCATCAAGTACACCTCCAACTCCTAGGATAGCATTGACTACCTCTTTGATTCTTGTGTTGTACTATGTGATGTTTTCACCTTCTTTCATTTTGAGATCATCAAAATTTCCTCTGAGGATTTTTTCCTTGGTTCTCAGAACATTATATCACCACCATGTACAAGCTTCAATTTGTCCCACATCTGCTTTGCAGTTGTACATGCTTTGACATCTTCAAATTCAACATCAGAGAGTGAGGAAGAAAGCTCTATCATCATGCAGTTCTACTCATGTTTCTCTCTCATTTTTTCAACTGTGGGTGCCCCTATGGGAAACACATTTTTAGTATCTAATTATTGAGTAACATCATTTCCAATACCTGATAAGTGGAGTCTTATTCTGCTTTGCCATGAAGAAAACTTGTCTTTGTTCAACTTGGGCACATCATGTTTGTTCTTCTTGTGATATTTAGCTTGAGATGTTAAACTCCCTTTCTAAGCACACAAGCTCTGATACCAATTGTTAGTAATAACTGAGAGGGAGGGTGAATCAGTGGCCTCAAAAATTAATCCTTAAATCAACACTGCAAACTTAGTACAACAAATTATACCTCTAGTTATCTTTAGTCCTACAAGATGAATTCCTTGAAATACTTATAACAAATTTCTACTTGTCGAAATGCTTTGTAAAACTTTCTTCTGTATGTTTACCGATAAGCAGTCTTTCTATTTACCAAAACACAGTAAATAACTAGTGTATACCGATCAATCCAAATTTACTTAAGTGAAATGCAAAACAATAAAGTAATGACTCATAGAGACATTAACACATGGATTTTTAACGTGGAACCCCTGTTAAGGGAAAAACCACTCAGATCAGTACCCCAAATTTTCACTCTTTTAAATTGATCTCGGTTAAGAGCCAACCCTGTTAAAGGTTACAAACACACTGGTAGGTGTGACCTTGTTAGAGGATTTAAAAGATAGTTTGTCACTTAGTATCTGGAATCTAAAGCTACCATTCTTGATCAAACACTCACTTGGCCTATCAATAGGTATCGGGTAT
Organism: Thuja plicata; assembly: GCA_018584345.1. Taxonomy (NCBI): domain Eukaryota; kingdom Viridiplantae; phylum Streptophyta; class Pinopsida; order Cupressales; family Cupressaceae; genus Thuja; species Thuja plicata. Next base: position 690,879 of record MU224039.1, on the reverse strand, counting down.
ATCCAATGCTACTTTGTATGATCAAACTTTTTGATACTCCTTGGGATGTATCTCAATTACAAAAGACTTTTAAGTCCTTCTCGATTAAGAGACTTGATGCTTCAATGGTTAAACTGAAATAGTAATATGATATATTCACATATACAACTTAAATTGTAGATTTTCATATCTATTGTAAGTACATTACCTTTCTGATTAATATTATCAATTCAATACCTTTGCTCCACACTATTATGCTCTATATGTTGTATCTCTATTTGTCGGTGTCTGTAGAATTTAGCTCTTTCCTTATCTTGATTGATCAGGTCTGAATGAAGACTTTCTTCTCCTTCATAATCTCTTCAGCATCTATATTATTGTCACTCACCTTCACCACCTTAGTAATGAATTAGGTTGTCTCTTTATAGACATGATTTCACCATTTCTTGGATTTCTTGATCTTGGCATGATCCATAATTCTCACCAATTAGTTTTAGAGAAAAACTCCAGTTTTATCTCGTAGAGATCTTCTTGTCAAATGGACAAAACAGATTTAAATATTTTACTTATCTCTAGCATTGTCTTGTCGATTAAAACAATGATAAGTATCAGTTAAGTCTATTTTTAGCTCTTGATAGCTAAGAATTTTTTCATTTATGAACTCTCTTGTTCTATTGGTCAATACTTCAGTTAGTCATCAATGATAACTGACTGATCTGTTGGTGTGACTTCAGTTGTCTTCAGGATCTCCGTGTGTTAGGCAACACTATAATTTTGTCTGTCGGGTTACTCTATGCATTGCTCGTCGAACAACACTGTGACTTTGCTCGTCGGTAATGCTATGCATTTGCTCGTCAGGTAACACTATGACTTTTCTCTTTTACTCTGACCATCGGTGTGTGCTCCGTTGGTGTATACAATCATTTTGTGTATACTTAACTTATATACATTACTGATAGCATATCCTTTGACTCATCAGTTCTTTGAAGTCTTTGGCAGTATGGCCATGACCATAGAGATTATATCAAGTTGACATCAATGACAATACAATACATTAACTAATTTAATGTCTTGCATTAACTTATTTATGTCATTGTGATCATCAACTTAACATCTTCAAACATTCAATCACTTATAGTTCATCATATGTTTGTTTTCCAGAAGAGTGATTTGGAAGGATCCAGGTGAGTTTCCCATTTCATCTCAGGATGCAGATAGATTATCTAAAATACTTTCAGATGAAGTGGTTTACTTGCTAGGTAAGGAAGATAAGTTAATTTGAGCTCCTATAAAAGATGGCACATACACTATTAAAGAAGGATACATGATCATCCATCAGTAGGAGTCAACTAAAGTTCCTTGTCGTGCCTTCTCATTTTGCTAGAATTTTGTAACTCTTCCTAAGAAAGGATGTTTTTCTTGGATTGCGTGAACAAAGGTCCCTAAAAAGTGATAGAATAGTAACTAAATTTCATATTTCCCAACCGTTTAACTACCTATTATGTGATCAAGAACTTGAAGTTGTGGATCATTTATTCTTGAACTTCCCTTTTGTGCAGCAATGTTGGCAGTTTGTTCTTGGTAAATCACAATATCTCACTCCTCTTCCTAATAAACTGTGGGATCTTTTTCAATCATGGACAAATTTATATACTAATTCCCTATTTTCTAGTTTTTGGAAATGTATCCCGGCTCTAGTGGTGTGGGAATTATGGTGGGAATCTAATAAGAGAATGTGTTGTCAAAATCCTTCTTCAATTGAAACTTTTCTCATATGTATTGAAAAATCAATATCTAAAGTGGTTAATGCTAGTCATTAAAAAGTCATATGTAATCTAGTTTTGTCTAATTGGGACAATGTTATCATTCTTGATTAGAAAGGTATTCATGTGCCTATTCGATGATGTCATCAAGCCCAAGGAAAAACCTCACCTGGTAGAGATTCAGTTCACTGGAATCCTCGTGTCTTTGGGTTTGTCAAAATTAATTTTCATGGATCTTCTCAGGGAAATCCAGGAAATTTAGGAGTAGGAGTATGTATTAGAGATCATGAAGGTGAGGTAATTGTTATTAAATCATCCCCCCTGCCTCCAGGTACAAATAATATGATAGAAGCCCATGCTCTATTTGTTGGATTAGTCTTGGCAAAGCAAGGTGTCTTTTATTTCATTCAAGTGGAAGGTGATTCCATGGTTATCATCAATCCCTATATTTTTAAAGAGAATCACATAATTGGAAGTTATCATATATCCTTCAGAAAATTTGGCATCTCCTAGACTCTTTCAAAGAGGTTTATATTTCTCACACTCTTCGTGAAGGTAAGGCCTTCGAAGATTATTTAGAAAATTTGGGATGTGAAGGTTTGGATCAAGATGCTCTAAATCTAGTTGACATAATTAGTAAGAATAATGAGATGCAAAGATTAATTGAAACCGATAAAAATTTATGCAGGGGAGAAGTATGAGTTCATTTCGATGAATTTTTTGGGGGATGACGTTGAAATTTGTGAATTAGTGACATGTCATTGATGTATGCAGCATTAGAGAAAATTTGTAGTGTGTGATTTAAGATTCTCATCTTTTTTGTTGTTATTCCTCTCAGACATGTACAGTTTATCTTATATTTAAAATGTCAATATCTCAGCTCACCTTATGCGATGGGACCTTGCAGTTGTGTACAGGGTGTAATTAAATTTTTTATTTGGAATTAGCCCAGCCCATTTCATGCATTGGCACATCATCTTACACACCACCATTAATTTTTCCATGAGGTTTGTTGCCATGCAGAGCTTTAAGTATTGTGTCTGTCACTGAATTAATGGTATGGAGTCCTAGTTTTAAATTTGAATTTGTGCAAAGACAATTGAGTCTAGGTATCAGGTACAATATCGATTAATGTTGGAGACTTGATGGGACCTTTGGTGTGCCTTTTTATGAATACTGCACTATGTGGACATGATATAAACACCTTCTCTTTCATAATTCCTACAATGTGCTTTGTAAGCCATATAGAGATAAACCCAGTCTTGTGCCCACATTGTGACTCCTATGGTATTCTCCATGATGAATTATTGCCTCGTAACTATAGAATTTTTCTTCTTCATGGGGAAACAAAGGTGCATTTTCCTGCTCGGGTGGATGACATTTTACTCGACTCTATTTTTGTGTGCCATTCGCAGGTGATTCACAAGGCTATTCAAAAGGTAATTGGGGAACATGTGCTAACGCCAAGATCTAAGAAAGTTCTCTTCCCATTGCAGTTGGTGTCACTTTTTCTTTCCAAATGAATGAATTTGTTGCAGTCTATGGATTTATTGGTGTTAATTGCAAACAAGGTGGTTCGACAATAATTCATCAAGGGCAATAGATTAATGCTGGCTATTCATGAGTATGACCTATGGATGGGGTGCAACTTTGTGGGAGGTTTTTTCCCTCATCATTTTTTATTGTCCAAACATGATCATATGATGACATACGACAATATCAAGAGGGCATTGGAGCGGCATAGCTATCAGATTGTAAAATCTACTATACAAGTCATGGCTAAGGCACTGGGTAAGGAGCTTGAGGTTAATATCAGAAGAATTGTAAATGCCATGCTTGATCTTTTGGGTACTCTGAATATTTCCCTATGGCCACTTCTTCATCCAATGACTTTTGAAAGCATATTAGATGTGTCATCTCTTCCATTGAATGTACCGGACCTTAATCTACCATCTTCAGTTGGCACTCCTTCAATTGAAGGCCACGTCTTGCAAGTGGATTTTCCTACTTAGACACCAGACCCTTGGTAAAGTGATAATGACGGATAGGTTATAGACATCCCTAATTCTCCTCCAGTTGGCTAGGGGATCTTGGGATTTATCCCATGTACATACAGTTATCCTGCAAGCCAAATCAGTGGACATGGAGGAATGAATAGTAGTTAGTTGGGTTCTAAAATTTTGGATCTTCTTCGGGTTGTATGTAATCATTTAGGTTCAAGATTCATCTTTGGGTTCATTTCTCAAGAGGTAGGAATTTTGGCTTGTGGATAATTTTGGGGTTCAAGTGTACAGATTTCAAGTTCCAACCAATGGGACTAAGGTTATTGGATAACGATGTATATCTTATGTTCATGCATTACTTCTTTGTAATTAGTTAGGTTTCTTCTATGAAGTTTTGTTGCATGATTATACATATGTATTAGACAAATATTCTGGGTTTTCTTTACTGGTTCTATCTCTGTTGAGTCCTCAAACCAGGTTATAAATAAATAAATATATATAGTGGCTTGACCACTTTTTCTTAAAAAAATATATTTGTAACATATTAATAATTTATTTATATTAAATATGCCTTTTAATTTCCATTTAGACATAATATTTAATTAAATCTTCAAAATTTATCTTTAAACTTTTAATGATTTATATTTTAATAAATACATTTATTTAATTAATCCCTATTAATTAAATATCTATATATTTAATATTTTATTATTCTTTTAAGGTTCAATTATTTAAACTTTATAATTAACCTTTAATTACTCTTTTACTTACATCATGACAAGATACCACATTGACCTTCATGCATGCATACTGAAATCTGACCAAATCAAAATGTAGAAAAGATGGAACAACATAAGCATGCTCAAACAAGGGTTCATGAATTCACGCCACCTCAAAAAAGTTGAAGAAGGTAGTCCACGAGATACTTGTCTACTATTTCAGGACAAATGAGGGCTTATGTTAGGATTTAGGCCTGAACGTTATCTCCCCTCTCTTACCATTGAGGTAATGTGATAGGGCACGCTCATCCTGATAATTTAGGGAAGTCGGTGCCTAGTACCTACAAATTTGCATTACAAAGTTGAGAATTTTCATAATATAAATAACATAAAATTATAGAGATCGATCGATCGTGTGGATCTCGCAATGCTAGTAACTACGTCTTTGTTCTCTACCACATGAAACACATCATACAAAAATGTAAGATAGACATGCCATACATGAATATAAAACATATATGATAACCATACACATGCAAGTATAGGGTCAGTAAAATCATCCTGTCATATGCATAATCATCATAAAAATAACAAAAATATTCTAGCATCAAGATTGAAAAGTAAATTATGGATGTCACTACATACACCCCCCTAAAATTAGGCTTACTCTTGGAATCCAACAAACAAATAAAGATTACAAGGTTTACATAAAGGTGCTAGAATGGTTCTCTTATGAATATAATACATAATTCAATTGGGTACTTAGGTCCTTGACCCAATTGAACTACTATGATAAGAGACCCTAGTACCTTTCTCTGCAATATCCTCCCTTACACATACTATCAACAGTCCATAATGAACATGATAGAAACATCGCTTTTCACAAAACTGAGCTAGCAAAATCAAACACTCAGAATAGTCACCGTAAAATTCAAAATGAAAACCCCAAATGGGAGAGTACTAACTTCAACATTAAATCATAAAATACTTTGCAGAGATTTCAACAATAAATCAAGTGTGACCAATGCCACTAAAAAGATAGCGAAAAGAGAATCAGATGACTAGTCCAGACATAAGAAAGCTCAAAAATTTAATGCTAGCCCAAATACAATACAAACGAATCATCAATAACCAAAATAAATAATAAAACATAAAACATCACACATAACAAAGTGACTAGTGTCAGCCACACTTGAGGAAGTAATTGCTTCATGACACTTAAGAACACAACATCCTAGACACGTTAGAGAATGTACCCAAACACAATAGATAGTGGCTAAGGTAAGATGAACCACATACAATGGTAAATAAATAACTTGAAAATTGTTATCAATAAGTTATAAATTACAATGGTCAACAACTAAACACCTAGTGGCCGTACAAAATCCCAGAGTTCCTAGTGTAGAAACTCGGGCTCTGATACCAAGTGTAACGCCTCGCCAGGGAACCCAGGAGAAGTTAACCTTAAACATGTTACTAAGTTTACAAAATGATTTTTTTTTAAGAGTTTACAATTGATAAAGAGTGAACAATGTAGAAGAATTATAGCATAAGACATACATACTCATAATAGATTACAAATTCTGAGGGTTCCATGACATACAATTACATAAGTTAACTAATCTAATAAAATCAATTAAACAATATAAAATCACCATATAATGTAAATGAATAACAATAACATCATCTCATAAATGAAACATAGATACAACTCATATCATAATGAGCCAACATCCACTGCACAACTCACAAGGTATGTGACAAAACTCAATATACAATATAATACAATATCCTAGAATATCACAACTGCTACAATGATACAAGAATACAGGATAAGATAGATAAAAGAAAGTTTCCAACAATGAAGAATAAGAAGGTACAACTGCAACAAGGATAATCTGAGCAAAAGTCATGAACATTGGATCTCAATGGTAATAAGAATCACTACCACCCGACCTCGTTGAACCAAAGGTCCACTTCCACCATGGTGAGGAGATAAAAAAGACCCCACTTGGATGACAAAACCAAAGAAAGAAGTGACAACCAAGCAAGGGGATCCTGATAGCTCTCTAACTCTAGATGTGCTACACATACTTCAAGGTAAGACTCACTAATCCAGAAGCAACCGACACATGTAGGAAATATAAGCTATATATAACGAGGTGTCATCATATACGTCTAACCCTTAAGTTTTGTCCTAGAAACCTCTCTGGTCCCTAACACTTAAGTGACCATATATGGTATCAATGACTTCTCAAACAAATGAACTCTCTAAATATGTCAGACACACACATCGAAAGGTGACAAGTATCATCTCATCCTCCATATTAGCCTATACTAGCGCTCAAGCATGTGTGAGCAACCTTATCTTATTAATTTATTTTAAAACCCCATTAATGTTTTAAATTATCACTTGTTAAGATTACTTGCAATAAGTGATCCTAGTAGCCACTTGTGGGCCCCAACACTTATTACAAGCCACCCCCTACTACATAACTAGATAACCTACCCTGATGATCCAACCAAAAGAACCAAAAGAAAGAAAAACCAAAACCATAAAAACTTCTCATAAATCATAAATTAATATAGTCACTAAGGAAAATGATGGAGCATAACAAATAACATATCATCCTATACAAGGATCTAGACTGTCCATCCCATACTGGACATCTCAATAACCAATACAAATACTCGTATTACATCACAAGATAGATGATGATAAAAATATAAATAGAACTTATCTTCAAACATGGAGTGACATAATCCACAAGATAATCATTCAGAACATGGAACCACCATAACAGTAGAAACAAGGTGACCAAGATAATTAGGATTGAATACAAATGTGGTCATCACCTTTTCATGGTCTAATAACATAATGATCGAAGACTTAGATAAAATACAACAAGAAATTGATGAATACAAATCAACACAAGAACCAATCGATGATATAAAAATGGTTCTAAATACTCCACAACATGTACCCTAAAAGGCAAAAAGGCATAAAATCATTAGATAGTACAAGTCTGAACACAAAACCCACCTAGGATAACAACCTACCCACACTGATACTTAACAGCACCAAGATCACATGAAAGAAGGCATGCATACATTTTACATATTATTTAACTCTATTTATATAACATCATTATATTTATTAATATACTCTTAAGTCATAAATGACAGTTAATAACATAAAATACGCATATGGAACATATATGGTGTTTTAGTGAATCTCTATGATCTTTAAAATTCAATTATAAATTGATTAGACCAGTCATATTAATTATTTAGTAATTTTAAACTGATTGATTTTTTTATTAATAAGACTTATTAACAATTTTAACTTTATAAGAGTGAGGTTTTGTGTATTTCCTCTATGCAAATTAGTCGGTAATTTGAATGGTATATTCTCATATGAAATGATAGAGATCTGAAACTTATATAGATGAAAAGATAATTTAATTTCACATATTTTTCATTCTCTCCAGTCCTAAAGATAAGGTCCTTTAAATGGTGTAAAAGTAAATCTTTGTAACAACCTTGTTCAGGAATGAAGGCTACTAGTTTGGTAAAAAGACCATAACTTTATTTTGAACAATTGGATCATTGTAAAATGCAGTGAAAATATTCATAATAGTAATAGTTAGAATCTCACTGAAGTGATTTTGCTAAATATATAATTAGAAAAAGTTATGGATGAATATTCGTCAGGCTCCGATTGAAAAATCAAGCTCAAATAGGCCTAATTTCACTATAACCACCAATATTTGACCCTTTCCATACAAAGGAACCCTTTCTCTTTCTTCTTTTAATATTAAATAAATAAATATTATTTATTTATTTATTTTATTTTCCCAAATTAAGCATTATATCTATATATATTTCTTTTAAATAAATAAATATCCTTTCTTTTTTTTCTTCTCTTTTTTTTTGTAATTAAATAATTAATTCTCCACCAAACTCAATTTTTAATTAGAATTAAAACTCAATTTATTATTATTATTAAAATACAATTTAGTGCATATTATTATTTTTAATTAGGAATAATATTTGTAGTTGTAGACACCTAAAACTGGGCAGGTGTCCTTTAATCAACCAAATTTGCAAATCTCGGCCAAATGCTCTAAATCTCATCAAAATGGACTAAATTCAAATCAAATGGACATTATCAATCAAATTGGTATAAATCAATTCAAATCAAAAGATTAATTAAATAATGACATCAAATGATTAAATATAAGCCTAAAGGGATTAATCAAAGTATACAATTGATTTTAATCAATTAATTGTATAGTTTAAATAAAAAATCAAATTCAAACCTATTCCCCTACATGGCTAAATTAATTAATTGATTGAATTTAATAAATCCTAATATCCTTCAATATAAATTTGAGCAACCAATGAGAATTGAGAACACAAAGTACATGGATCACTCCTAATTTGCAATCTCAATCACTCATTTTGAACTTTCAATCTCAATCACTCAAATTTGTCCCTTTGTCCCAACCTTTGAGACAAGCATTTAAATTGTCCCCCCATTTGAAACCATCTCAAAGCCTCTCACCTAACCAAGGCTTAACTATGATCAATTGACTCTACTCCCTACACTTGGGAAAAACCTATAAATAAAAGCTATTTTGAGAGCATAAGGGATCCTAGACATTCATGAAAAATTACATCCTTATTATAGAGAAATTTAGCAAGATCATAAGCATTTTTTAGCTTATTTTGAGCAATTGAGATCATAATAGAATGAATTGCATTGACAATTTGAGATTTGTGAGCTAGAATAGGCATAATCAAATACAATTTGTCATTCTAGCGTTGTCACTAGTAGAGATTAAGGCTAAAAGCTCTATTAGAATACTAGATAGAGATCCATGAGATGTTAAATGCTTTATTTGTCAATTCTTAGATTAAATTGTATTATTATTTTCATAGAATTGATAGATAGCGCCTTTATTTCATGAAGGTATCAATTATACATACATAAATGGCACCCACCATGGGGATTTGGGCCTCTAAATCTCATTTTCTTTCAATTTTGTGTGTTTTTGGTGCATGTTTCTACTAACTTTGCAAGTTGAAGGTCAATATGATGCCTACAAGCATAACAATGATGCCTGCCAGCAGACAAATGATGCCTACAAAAATCTTTCCTTTTCTGTCTTAAATTATTTCATCGCCTGTCAGACAAAGTGTGACACCTGTGCATGTAAAGCGACGCCTGTGAGTCGGGAAATCATGCCTATAAACTTTATTTTGCTGCCTGTAAACTTTATTTTTTTGCAATTTAAATGCTTTGCACCACCTGTTATCTTTCTTTTCACACCTATGATTTTTTAACTAATGCCTAACTGACTGCAAAGTAATGCCAAGGTTACTACAAAGTAATGCTTAGCCTACTGCAAAATAACGCCTATTAGCTGTAAAATGACACCTACAATTTGTTGTATTTTAGTGCTTGAAAATTGATCGATTCAATTTTCTAATGTTCTGTTGTTTTGTTTTCAGCAGATGAACAGACAGATAAAAGTGCATAAGCCCGAATTGAGGGTCACAAGGCCAAGCAAGGAGGTAAGAATCCAAAACAAGTACTTCAAACAACTTCATAGTGCTTCAATTTTGGAAAATTTTGAAATAGAGCAGGAATCATATGAGCATTAAATTAAAGTTAGTAGTTCTTACAAGAAAAAGTTTCCATCTCTTAGGTGATTTCATGCATTAAGTCCTTAAGTTGTTTTTTGCAAATTTTACTAAGGAACTTAGTTGCATTGTCAATTTCACTTTGAGTTTTCTTCACTTTGTATGATTGTGTTGACTAACTTGCTGGTGGAGCTAGAGAGGGAATGATCGCCACTAGGTGAGAGAGTAAAAACAAGAAAAAAAAACCTCAAAAAAGTGCCTAGCCTTTGCTAGCATCGAAAGATGTATTTTTTACATCAAGCTTGCTTTACTTAACCTGAGGCATTTCATTTGTATCTAGTATAATTAGGGACACCCTATTATTTTCCATTCCAAATGAAACATTAGGTATATGCTCTCAGCTTTTTGAAGTTGATCAAAAAGCCAAATGTGTTGAGTTTTGGGTGGTAGAAAGAAAGAGAGGATAATTGAACCAAACATTTCATTTTTAAGAACCTCCTTGTCAATTGGTTGAAAAATAACATTTGTACTTGAAGTGTTTGGAATGAAGATAAACAATAAGGATATGCTCTTCACTCTTTGAGTGAATCAAACTCCCAAACTTGTTGGACTAAGTTCATTTTCCGCTTGCTATATACATGCTAGATAATTTAAAGACTTAGAGGGCCTGCCTCCTAAGTACATCCTTACAAGAACGGTGAGAGGGAAAAACCAAAAGTGGGAGACAATTGCTTAAGCTGCGATACTATATGACCCACTATAAATAAATGCACTCTTCCTTAATGGGTTATAGTGACTAAATTGTGTTTAAGTTTCTTCACTTCCTCTATTAGTCCTTCAGGACTGTGCAAAATTGTACTTTTGTGTGTGTGGGAAGCCCGCAAGGGGTTAAAAGAACTTATCATGATTTAGAACGGATGTGTTAATTAAAACATTGATAAGTAGTAAGCTACCTTTTAGATCCAACATTGTTTAAGAGCCAAATTTGACTCTAGGTAGATTTTTTGGAAGTTTTTCTTGTTCAAAGACCCGTTGAAATGACCGAGAACATACACATTAGTGTGTTTTAGGGTTATGATACAATCTTGACATGTTTGTTGTGTTTGTATTTATATTTTCAGACAAGAATCTAATTTGATGGATTTGACCACAAAATTAAAATTTTAAAAACCCTAAAAAACTGTGAAAACATCTTTGAAAAAGTCGCATACAGTAGTTTAAACAATGCCTGCAACACTTTCTATGATGCCTGCATATTTTAAACAATGCCTATTATTATGGAAATAATGCCTAAGTCACTAGAAACTGACGCCTATAAAAAGTTAAAAACTGCCTAGAAACAGGCAAACATCACCAACTTGCAGAGTGTCACATACAGGTTTTTCAGTTAATGCCTACGCAGTGTAAAGTCACGTCTGCATGATAGGAAAGTGATGCCCAAAAGGAAAGAGGGGTAGACAGTGGACATTTCCTGAGGGTTTGAAAACAACTTAATCACATTGTTGGATACGCTTTTGGATTTTCTACCTGTGCATACATTCAGTCTGATCATATTCCCCCATTATTGGAAATTTCAAAAAATCATTAAGGGATTGATCAATCTGGTGATAAATAAGGAAACTTTTCTTGATCTATGCTCATGTCGGCTTTCACCTGATCACATTCCGTTAAGTCTACCATGCAATCTGACTGAACATATCTAAGGCAGGAGATTCCTTTTCCTAGTGACACTTTTACTTCTTCACGACCAACTCAAGAACCAACGAAGGAAGTAGAACCAAACATGGCTTTCCCATTCAGAAATATGGATCCCAAACTAATCAACAATGCAAATATAGGTAACACCAATAACAATGGAAATGGTGAGGTCAACAATAATGGGGCCAATGGAAGAGGAATTGAACCTAACAATCAAAGGGTAGACAATAACAACAACGGCGTAAATCTTGACCCTAATGATGAAGAGGTCACCGAAAAGAAGTTAAATGAGGCGGTTCAAATCCCATTCATCATGAAACTCGTGGAGAAACTATTGAAGTGAGATGGGGAAAATTACTTTCTAGACCTAGCACAAGCGGGGACTAAACTCCCTCACAATCTTGATATTGGTCAACTCAAGAAAAATGAAGAAGAAGCAAACCCAATCGACATCATGAATAGACAATTTGAATTATTCCAAATGAATTTGGACACAGTGAAACAAAGTGAGGCTCCTAAACCCTTTTCTATCAAGGCATTGTGTCCTTTGACATTTGACAAGACATTAATTATGGTCCCATTCCCTAGTATTGTTGTTTTTCCTAAGTATGACAAGTACAAAGGAGCATCCGATCCCCAAGATCATCTAAGGAAGTTTTGTACATTGAGCTTGGATTTCATGCATGACACAACATATTTAATGAGTTTATTCCCAAGAAGTTTAGGAGGCATGGAAATGGAGTGGTTTTCCAAGTTACCCTCTATCATCCATACTTTTGAGGAATTGGCCTCCAAATTCATAACTCACTATTCCTATAATATCAAATATGAGGTTATGATGATTAACTTATGTAATACAAAGTGATGAGAGGGAGGAGTCCTACTTTTCCTACAAAATTTGAGAGTGGTATTCGCTATATACCCTTGAAGTGTACCTAAAAAGGAGAATATGGATATCTTCATTAATAGCTTGAACAATGAGATGAATTATCAGTTAAGGCTACAATGTCCTAGGTCTTTCCAAGACCTAATTGAGAATGGAGTTAATATGGAGGAGGTATTAGTTAAAAGTGGAGAACTTAAGCTTTATAAGGATAATAAGAATACCAACAACAATACCTCCAACAACAATCAAAATAGGAATACTCCTAACAATAACCCATTTTGCATGAGGACCAATAAAAAAGGTGTGGTCAACGATGGAGTTGTAGAAGCTAATAATTTAAAGGCCACTCCTTTTACCCTCACAAGAACACCTACTCAAGTTAACATTGAAATTCAAGCACCCAAAGTGCCTTTCAACAATAACAACAATAATAACAACTTTGGGAATAATCAAGGGCCTAACAAGCCTAAACCCTTCTTTGCACCAACACTAGAAGGACGTTCATGTTGGAGATTTGATTCTGAATAGTTGATTGATTGTATGTTTGTCATTGATGACAACATATAATACACAGCAGCACTTCTGTATGTAATTATCCATATGATGAAATGAAGACTTGCGTGGATAGATACATGTTGTTGACATGTTTATTATGCTATGTTCATACACGAAGACCCAGATATGATGTTTCAGTAAAGATATGTAATTTTGTTATTGACAGTTATAGTTCTAGAGGAATAACGGTTTAAGGCTGACTTATGTAACATGTTTATTGAGTTGCACCTATCTTTAGGATATGCATGTGTATATTCATGATTAGTTATGAGTTGTTGATATTACTCTAAAGGAACCAAATGTATTTCAAGAAGATTGCAAAGTTATGGTTAAATTGGTGAAGCCGACTTAGTGAAGCGACGCATCTATTCAGTTTATACTTGCATGGTTGTAATTATGCTTGTGCACTTAGTAGAGCCAACAAGGATTTTAAGAAGAGTTTTCCTACACGTCCCATGATCTCATACTTGGTGTATATACTTATAGAAGGTCATTTGTGATAAGAAGAGTTGCGAAAGCCAGAGATAAGAAAAGCAGAGTAGAGTGTTAAAGCACCAGAGCTATATTTATCATATGTTGATAATATAGATATTGAAGTTGAAGCTTTCAGAATACAGATAATAATTTTGTAGTGCTTTACAAGAGGTTAATGCATCGACACACAAAAGGAACTGATCAGACAAGCAGTGTCACAAACAGCAGTTCACCTTGTTGATACAGTGTGTATCAAATAACCAGAAGGTTGTAGCCTTCACCACTTGAACAGTGAGTCCTTGGATAGTGAGTCCACCACCCCTAACAGGGTTACTGTAAAAGACTCCTAAAAGGGTTAGACCCTTAACCAGGTCACTATACTACTGCATTGTAATGAACAAATCCTAATAGGGTTGTATGATCTTTAACAGGGATTACTACAAATAGTATAGCTCTTTGTGGGTACTAATTCCCATCGGGGTTTTTACCATTTGGTTTCCCCGTAACCAAATTGATGTGTTGTTTAATGTGTTATATTAACGTGCATTTACTTTGTATCAATCTAGATTAATAAGTATAAGAAAAATATAAAGTTGCTAATAATTGATTCACCCCCCCCTTTCAGTTATCCCTGAAGTATTCTAACAATTGGTATCAGAGCCAAGTGCCTTGGAGAGAAAGCCTAACAGCTTAAGGTAGATTAGATGGCATACTTTAGAAAAGATAGTCCTAAGTTTGATGGAGAGAACTATCTGGATTGGAAAAACAAAATGATAACACATCTACAATGTGTTGGCTTTGAGATCTTTGAGATTTCTACACAAGAGGTTGTAATTCCATCTCTGAAAGACCTTGCAAAGGATGGTGCTACTAATAGACAAAAGGAAACATTTACCAATAATGCAATTGCCAAAGAAGCCCTAATCATCTCCTTATCTGACAGTAAATTTTCTGAAATCAAGAAGATTGACAAAGCATATACCATATGGAATTATTTAGAAGACATGTTTGAAGGAGATGTTCAAGCAGAGAATGCACACAGAAAGACATGGAAGAAGAAATACAACAGTCTTGAGATGTTACCAGAAGAAGACATTAGAGCTTACAATTAGAGGATAAATGAAGCAGTATCCAAAATCAGGAACAATGGGGGTGAAATATCAGAACAAGATATAATGGATAAGTTGTTAACTACTTTGACATCAGACTATGAAAACAAGATCAACATTCTAGAGGAAACTATGCAATTCTCACAAAACTTCAAGAGAGAGACTCTAATCAACAAAATCTCTGC
>MU224039.1:657379-672940 GCA_018584345.1 Thuja plicata | reverse complement strand
TAATGGAAATCAAGAGGATATTCAGATATCTTAAGGGAACTATAGACTATGGTTTATGGTATCCTAAATCAAAGAATACACAACTTCATGTGTATACTGATGTAGATTGGGCAGGTTGTATTGATGATAGGAAGAGAACTTTAGGAGGAGCAGTATTTCTTGGAGAAAAGTTGGTATCTTGGACAAGCAAGAAGCAAAATTGTATTTCTTAGTCAATGACAGAGGCAGAATATGTTGCAGCAACACTAAATTGTACAATAATTGTTTGGATCAAGTAGATGGTTAAAGACTTTGGTATTTAGGTTGACTATCCTATTATTATTCATTGTGATAACACCAGTACTATTAACATGTCTAAGAACCCTGTGATGCACGCAAAGACAAAACACATAGAGATCAAGTACCATTTTTTGAGAGAAAAAGTTGCAAAAAAGGAAATGAAATTGGACTATGTAAGCATAAAAGATCAGTTAGTAGACATTTTCATGAAGTCTTTAGCAAAGGATACTTTTGATTATCTAAGGGAGAAGTTGGGATTCATTCCCTCTCCTAAGTTTGATTAGAGAAAGCAGCAAGTACATCAGTCCTGTGTGACTAATGAATGGTTGACTACTCTACTTCTGGAATAGTACTTGTGCATAATGGTTTATGGCACCCTTTGCCATTGATGTCAATGGGGGAGTATGTAATAAAAACAAGGAACACAAAAAAAGAGCTAAACAAGGAACACATACAAGGAACTTATACTCTGGGGGAGTATACATATAAAACACAGTCTATGTAACTGTAGCAGTGTAGATGAATCTTTGATGAGGATATTGAGAAGATTTTAAAAGAAAGAAGACACCATGAATAGAAGTTTTTTTTATCATATGTTTCCATCAATGCCAAAGGGGGAGATTGTTGGAGATTTGATTCTGAACAGTTGATTGATTGTATGTTTGTCACTGATGACAACATATAATACACAACAACACTTCTGTATGTAATTATCCATATGATGACATGAAGACTTACATGGATAGATACATGTTGTTGACATGTTTATTATGCTATGTTCATACATGCAGACCCAGATATGATGTTTCAGTAAAGATATGTAATTTTGTTATTGACAGTTACAGTTCTGGAGGAATAACGGTTTAAGGCCAACGTATGTAACATGTTTATTGAGTTGCACCTATCTTCAGGATATGTGTGTGTATATTCATGATTAGTTATGATTTTTTGATATTACTCTAAAGGTGCCAAACATATTTCAAGAAGATTGCAAATTTATGGTTAAATTGGTGAAGCCGACTTAGTGAAGCGAGACGTCTATTCAGTTTATACTTGCGCGGTTATAATTATGCTTGCACACTTAGTAGATCCAACAAGGACGTTAAGAAGAGTTTTCCTATAGGTCCCATGATCTCATACTTGGTGTATATACTTATATAAGGTCATTTGTGATAAGAAGAGTTGTGAAAGCCAGAGATAAGAAAAGTAGAGTAGAGTGTTAAAGCAGCAGAGCTATATTTATCATATGTTGATAATATAGATATTGAAGTTGAAGCTTTCAGAATATAGATAAGAATGTTGTAGTGCTTTACAAGAGGTTAAAGCATCGGCGCACAAAAGGAACTGATCAGACAAGCAGTGTCACAAACAATAGTTCACCTTGTTGATACAGTGTGTATCAAATAACCAGAAGGTTGTAGCCTTCACCACTTGGACAGTGAGTCCTTGGATAGTGATTCCACCACCCCTAACATGGTTATTGTAAAATACTACTAACAAGGTTAGACCCTTAACCATTTCACTATACTACTGCATTGTAATGAACAACTCCTAACAGGGTTGTATGATCTTTTAACAAGGATTACTACAAACAATATAGTTCTTTGTGGGTACTAATTCCCACCGGGGATTTTACAATTTGGTTTCCCCATAACCAAATTGATGTGTTGTGTAATGTGTTATCTGAATGTGCATTCACTTTGTATCAATCTATATTAATAAGAATAAGAAAAAGATAAAGTTGCTAATAACTAATTCACCCCCCCCTCTCAGTTATCCCTGAAGTATTCTAACAGTTCACACCCTTGGGTAAACCACTTGAGAATGCATTGAGAGCCCTCATTGATAATAAAATTATTTTCTTACCGAGGGCTCAACCCTACTAACCACAAATAAATCCTACTTGGTGGAGTGAGTCCAATCATTGTGAATACCATAGGAATCGAGGACATAAAACAAATGATTGCATGCGCCTAATACATGTGGTGCAAGATTTGATTGACAATGGTGTAATTAACATAGAAGGGCCCCAAAACAAGGAGGATCATACTACCTTTAAAAAACCTTTCTTTAATCATGAGAAAGGTGATTCTTCAAATTTGAACAAACAAGGAAACAATTCTAAAGGTAACAACAATGTCAATTTTTCTCATCATTATGACAATACTATCAATACCTTATTCGGGCATGAGAATGTTGTTAATGTTGTGGTGATCAAGGAACAACCTAAAAAGGAGACTTCTAATGCCATCAATATGGGGAAATCATCAAGGATTACCCTACAAGAGGGTGCTCCTAAACCTATGGGTCCTACACAATCAACTATTTTGGATAAACAACTATCTACTACAACAGAGCCTTATAGTTTGGTTGATCAATTGCAAAAGACTCCAGAAAAAATTTCCATTTTGGAGTTATTAAAATTTTCTCCCAATCATAAGGAGATCTTGGAAAAATCCCTAGTGGAGAATAATTTTCCTATAAATTTGGAGGAAGATAAGAAACAAAACATGGTAGGCCATCGTGTTGCACCACATTGCCTTTCATTTTCTGAACAAGATGATATGTCCATTACTCAAACTCAAAATTTTCCCTTGCATATAGAATCTTAATCAAAAGACATAGGGTAAAGAGAGTCCTCATTGATGGGGGAGATGGACTTAACATTTTCACTTTAAACCTTGTCAATTCTTTAGGGTTATCTGAATCTTCTATTGATTCTAAAAAGAAGATTACCATCAAGGCTTATGATGAGGAAGAAATCTCTTTGAAAGGAATGATAGTTTTACCTATTCAAGTTGGAACTATTCAAGTTGGACCTATCAACAAAGAAACCATATGTCAAGTCCTTGAAATGAAGTTAACATATAATATCTTATTGGGGAGGCCATGCATTCATGAGATGCAAGTGGTGCCTTCCACATATCATCAATGTATTAAATTTCCACACATGGGTGAAGAGATCACAATTTAAGGAGATTCTAATCCCTTTCAATATTGAAACACATTGAAACCTCTTTATGAACTATTTATTCCTCATAATAGGGAAGGCATCATTCCGAATGTCACCATTGAAGAAGCTAAAGAGGAAGATCCTAAGTTAACATCAAATGCTACATTTATGTCAAACCCTAATCAAACTAACTCAACTAAATAAAATAAGGGAAAGGATAAAGTGAGTTAGGAGGGTCAAAGTTCACATGAAAATTCATTTAAAACCTCTACACCAAAGGTAGAAATTTTGAGACCCTATAAGGAGGAGAGAGAACAACACAAGAAGAACCATTACCAAAAGATGAATGAGATGATGCATAGGTTTGAAAATAAATGTAGAATTGATTCCAAAGGAGTGGGGGAATATTCTCTTTCCCTATTTGATTTGCCAACTTCCCCAAAGACACATGGAAAACCTTCAAGTTCTCATCCACCTCAGAAATATAACTCTCATTTTGTAAGACAGAGTGATAAATCAGCCCTAGAAAAGGAGGACAATGAAGTTTTACAATGGCTTTACAAAGAGGAAGATACTTCAAACAATCCCGTTGAAAGAATGAAACATATCAATATCCAAACTAATCAATATGGAAAGAGATTTTAAATGATGAAAAAAATGGGATACAAGGGAAGAGGACCCTTAGGAATCAGGAATAGAGGATTGCTAGAACCCATTGAACCTCCTTGGAGGTCAAAGGAGGAGAAATACATAATAGGTTATCAAGACAAAGGAGAAAGTTCAAGTCCTATGCATGAATTTCACGAACATGTTCAAATGGTAGGATCTGAGAGTGAGGATGATTCTAGAGATTATGAGTGGGATTCCCTATCTGAAGACTCTTATCATTATAAAGAAGTTGATGTTATTCATACATCTGCTACCATTCCTAATGTCAAATGTATAGACCATGAGAATCAAAGTTTAAATTCTACATAAGCATCAAATGAACCTTAAGAATCTAATATAGGTCAAGAATCTAGGGGAAACCAATGGATAGGTGAACCTTGGGTACCTTCATGGGGGTGATTCAAATGCCATATTTAATCCACACACATTCTTTCCCATAGAAATTCACGAGGACTCTAGTGATGAAAATTTTGATCCTACTTCCATGGAACACCTTGAGAAAGAACATGTTATAGACCTAAGCGATATAATGTATGAATCATCAAATGAGGTCATGTCCTTGAATCCTTCAAATGAAAACTTGCATAATGAGTCTTTAGCCTTGCTTCATCCTGAACTCGTTGATTGGGATTTAACCAAACTAAGTGACTTACTATACTTTCCCAATGAAAATGCAATGGCACAATATCTAAACATGGTTGAGCCATCTTCTTCCACCAATGAATACAATCTAGACATGATGATAGAGGTAGGGGTCCAACCTCTCAATCCACAAAATAAAAGAAAGAAATTCAAAAAAATGAAAAGGTCTAGTGGTGAAAACCACCATGTGGCAGTGCTAGAACCTAAAAAAGTAAAAATAATGGATGTTCCAAAGGTGAAAACCCAAATGGGGCACCTAAGGAAGAGAGGTTGGATACCCTACTAGAACATGATGATGAGAGATCTCCTATTCTTATGGAGCCAATGGAAAAGGTTAACATTGGAACATACTTGGAACCAAAGTTTATTCACTTAGCAGGATCACTAGCCTCATCAGAAAGGAAGGAGTTCATCAAATTATTTCAAGAAAATAAAATCAAATTTGCATGGTCATATATCAACATGCCAGGGTTAGACCCAAGATTCATAATGCACCATCTTATTGTGAGACCTGGTGTCAAACCTGTCAAACAAAAGTTGAGAAAAATGCATCCACATGTAGCTCTATTAGTCAAAGCATAATTGGAAAAGCTATTAAAGGTTAGATTCATAAGAGTAATAGCCTATGAAAAATGGAGCTCCAAAATTGTACCAGTTACCAAACATGACAAATCCATTAGAGTATGCACATATTTTTGAGACCTTAACCTTGCTTGTCCTAAGGATGATTTTCCATTACCTAGCATTGATGCTATAGTGGATTTAATGATGGGACATTCTATGTTCTCATTAATGGATGGATTTAGTTGATACAATCATATTTGTATTGCACTTGAAGACCAAGAAAATACTACTTTTACATGCCCATGGGGAACCTTTTGTTGGAATGTGATTCCCTTCGCCCTCAAAAATGTCGGAGCAACTTACCAAAGAGCAATGACCACTATCTTACATGAAATGATGCACACCTTCATAGAAGACTATGTGGATGATATTTTAGATAAGTCACATCAAAGAAAAGATCATCTTCCTATACTAGAAAATATTTTCACAATGTTGGAACAATTTAAAGTGAGATTAAACCAAAATAAATGTGCATTTGGGGTTCAATTCGGCAAGCTCTTAGGTTACATAGTTTCAATGAAAGGAATAATGGAAATGGAAACTCTGAAAAATATCATTCAAATGAGGTCTTTTCAAAGAATACTTCAATCCATTAGGAGGTTCATTTATCAATTGGTAGAAAAGTGTCATTCATTCACAAGATTGGTAGACAAAAATACCATTTTTACATGGGATTGTTATAATGTATATGAATAACTGAGAGGGGGGTTGAATCAGTTATCCTCAGGTCTAGATGTACCAATTGAAACTTTATAGAACTTTAAACAACTCAGATCTGCTTGGCAGCAATAGCATAAGTCAACAACATAAATATGCAGTTTAATGTTCAAATGTAATCATCTTGTAGAAACTTAACAGTAAAACACAACATAAACATTCACACAAATTGACACAGGTATTTAACGTGGAAACCCAAATTGGGAAAAGACACCAGTAACATGCTACCAAGTTTTCACTCTTTTGAAGTGAGCTCTACTAGGAGCCAACCCTGTTAAAGGTTATAAAACACATTGCTAAGTGTGACCTGGTTAAAGGATTTAATCACCCTATCAGGAGTGGCCTTGTTAGAGGTCTTAGAAAATTCCACCTGAATGTCACCTTTCTCAAATGATTTACACAATGACTGTTAGGTCAACCTGGTTAAAGGATTTTGACAGATACAATGGTTAGAAAGTAATCAGTAGGTGTGATATGATACATACAAATTACTTTGCAAAATCAGATCCTATTCAGCTCTTATGCTAATTCACTGAGTGAATTCCATTCTCATTTCAATCTTTAGATCTACTTGGAAATCCATCAAGAAATCACTTTTGCAACTCTCTACTTCTCTGTTCATCCTTCTTTGCTAGATCATGCCAATCAGTCAATTAACCATGCAATTCTCTTGCATACTCTTTTCACATACATACATCTAAATAACCCCTTGAGGTTATCTTATACCTCTTCATCTAGGTAAAATAAATATTTTCTTCTTAATCAAGATCGTAGATCTTAGGTTAGGTCAGATCTAACGGATCTTTCCATTTTTACATTTAATTTATTTCTCCAAAGAAATCACTAATTAAATCTTGGATCCATGCATTAATTATGGTTACCTATGCATTTAAATAGTTTGGATCAATCATTCTGATCCTCAATTATCTTTGCATATCCCAATAAATTTAATTATATCGGCCATAGATCTCTAATCTCAACATTTACCAAAATACTGCTACTCGACCAACACTATGTTCTTCCACTAGGTCATCATTGTTTTCCTCGATAATTTACTGGTGCTCAGTCGACACTAAGAAATTATGCTCGGCATACACTGGTGCTCGATCGACACACACTTTGCTCGGCATATATTGTTCCCAGTAAACTAACATCGTGACTTAGTGTTATGGATAAACAACACATTACTTTGCCAATGTGTCAACTGATCAATTACCCTTGTGATTTCCCATAACTCAACCATTTCACTCGGTCT
Organism: Thuja plicata; assembly: GCA_018584345.1. Taxonomy (NCBI): domain Eukaryota; kingdom Viridiplantae; phylum Streptophyta; class Pinopsida; order Cupressales; family Cupressaceae; genus Thuja; species Thuja plicata. The sequence goes on along the minus strand of MU224039.1, from coordinate 665,801 downwards.
TCATGTTATCCTTGCCTTCAAATTTTCTTCAACAATCAATAGATATGGTACTCAAATAGATAGCAGTAGTCTCACTAGTTAAGGTTTGACATCGATGACAAAATAATAATTGTTTACATTGTATCTTTCCAACAATCTCCCTTTTTGGCATTGATGGCAACACTAAACAATAAAACAATAATTTTACAAACATAGTTACCATACAATCCAAAAATTTTGCCTGTGTTCCTTGATATGAACAAATCTTCATTAATGTCTTTAGCTTCATTATGATTCTCATCTTGTAAAAATTTTCTCCCTCTGTGTCTGTAATCACACTGAAATATTTCTATTTCTGTTCATCTATAGACTCTCTCTTTTTCTTGAAGTATAGTAAATTCTCCCTCTTTCAATAAACTTATCCCTCTTTGACAATAATGCCAAAGACGTTGACATCTTTATCATGCAGATTCTTCTGTTCTAACTCAGTATCATGTTGTTTCTGTCATTTTACTTATGAATGATCCTCTTTTCTATCCTTGTGTTTCTTTCATAGCTTTAGGAAGCATCCTAAAGTGTGACTGCATGTGCATCAATGTGTCAAATATTCTGAATATAACATTTGATGCAACAGTTCCATTTTAAACTAATTAGCTTTAGTTAGGGGAATCACCCCTAATTAACCTCATAGATACTTATGAGCATCTTTAGGTAGTGTTTTGTAAATATGTCTGCTAATTGTTCTTTAGTATGCACATATTCTAGTCTCACTTCCTTGTGTTGAACTAACTCCCTCAAGTAATGATACTTGATAGCTATATGCTTTGTCTTAGAGTGCACCACAGGGTTATTAGAAATATTGATGGCACCCGTGTTATCACAATATATAACAACTGGTTTTGTGATTTCTTCTTTCATACCTTTCATTAGTATCTTCAACCATACAATATTAGAGTAGTTGACTGTTGTTTCCACATACTCGGCTTCAGCTATAGATTGTGAGGTACAATTTTGTTTCTTGCTTGTCCATGAAACCAATCTCTTTCCCAAAATAAATGTGCCACCTATGGTGCTTTTCCTTTCATCCACATTACCATCCCAATTAGATTCAATGTAAACTCTAAGCTCAAGCTTATCATTCTTTTTTTAATATAGACCAGATTCATCTGTTCCTTTCAAATATCTCAGAATTCTATTTACTTCCATCATATGAGTTTCCTTGGGATTGGCAGAAAATCTTGCAACAATTGCAACAGCCAAAGAAATATCAGGTCTATTGTGTACAACATATTGCATCTTTCCAATAATTGATCTATAAAGCATTTGATTCACTTCTTTTGTATCATCATTTTTTGTTAACTTCTATCCAGTAGCCATGGGTGTACTCACTAGTTTTGATTCTTCCATGCCAAAATTTTTTAGTATCTCCTTGACATATTTTGATTGATTAATATAGATAGAATTTTTCATTTGATATATTTGTAGGCCAACAAAGAATTTGATTTCACCAAACATAGACATCTCAAATTTAGTTTGCATCTCTTTTGCAAATGTTTTGCATAACACATCTTGTTCACCAAATATAATGTCATCAACAAAAATTTCAGCTAATAAAGTACCTTTATTTTGTATTGTCTTCAAATACAGATTGCTATTGTCATTGGTTCTTGCAAATCCAATCTTTATCAAATAATTGTGTAATCTCTAATACCATGCTCTTGGTTCTTTCTTTAGTCCATATAGTGCCTTGTGTAATCTACAAAACATGTTTCTCTTGATTGGGTCAAAAAATCCATCAACTTGTTCAATGTACACTTATTCTTCTAATATTCTATTTAGAAATGTTGACTTTACATCCATCTGATAAACTTTAAAACCTTTGTAGGCTACATATACAATTAAGGTTCTGACTCCTTCCAATCTTTCCACTAGGGAGAATGTTTCTCCATAATCAATTCCTTCCTCTTGTGCATAACCCTTGCATACCAGTCTAGCTTTATTCCTTGTTACTTCTCCATGTTCATTCAGATTATTTTTGAATACCCACTTAGTACCAATTACATTTTTGTTATTCGTAATAGGTACAAGTGTCCAAGTCTTATTCTTCTTAATCTGTTCAATCTCTTCATTCATGGCTTGTATCTAGTCTTCAATTTCTAAGGCATATTTTACTATTTAGGGCTCAAAATCACATAACAAGCATGTACCGTATCTCAACTTACTTCTTATCATAACTGTAGAATCCTTTGATCCTATTATTTGATCAGATTTGTGGTGCCTCCTCACATAATTTTCTAGAGTAGGTTCTTTCTTTTCTTCAGATTCATTGTTCTCATTCAATTCAGGTTGATTTTGTGTCTCAGCATCTCCATCATATAGCTCGGCAATTACCTGTTTTTGTCTGGAAGCCTCCTTATATGACTCAAAAGGTGCTAGCTATTGCTTGGAAACCTCATTCTTAGGTTCAGGTAATACATAAGAATCTTTCTCATCCAGATAGACAAATGATTTGTAACTTTCAGGTTCTTGTGTGCTTTCTGCTTCATTTCTTTCTGCATATTCATCAATTCTAACATTTCCACTTTCAACAATTTTTTTAGTGTTGGAATTCAAACACTTATATGCTTTACTTTTAGTTGAATAGCCAAGAAATATGCCTTCCTCACCTTTAACATCTAGTTTTCCATTTCTGTTATCCTTCACTATGAATAATTTAATTCCAAAAACTGTGAAATATCTTACATTAGGTGCATATCCATACCATAGCTCATAAGGTGTAGCATTAGTACCATTTTTAACTAGTACTCTATTTAGGGTATAGACTTCTATACTTATAGCTTCTCTCCAATATTTATGTGCAACATTTTTCTCCATCATTAGTGTTCTGGCACAATCCATGATAGATATGTTTCTTCTTTCAGCAATACCTTTCTGTGGTGGTGTCCTAAGTGCGGACATTTGTCTGTTTATACCTCAGTCATTGAAGAACATGTTAAACTCATTAGAAATAAACTTGCCTCCTTGGTCAGATCTCAAACATTTCAGACTTTTACCTGTCTCCTTTTCAACTTTTTCCAAGTACCACTTAAATAACTGGAATGCATCAAATTTTTCTTTAAGAAACATAAGAGTCATCATTCTGGAGTAATCATCAACAAATAGAATGAAATATCTATCTCCACAGTAACTTTTCTCACCAATGGGACCACAAAGGTTGGTATGAACTAATTCCAAAATTTCCTTAGAAGTATGAGTCTTGCTCTTGAAACTAGATTTAGTCATTTTTCCCAATTGACATTCCTTACACATTGCATTTTTAGGTTTCTTTAACTTAGGAAGCCCTCTAACCTTTTTCAATTTTCTTATGCTTACCAAGTTATCAAAGTTTACATGACACAACCTTTTATGCCATAACCAAACATCATTATATTGTGCAAACAAGCATGTCTCATCAGCTAAGTCCAGACAGAATAAGTTACCTTTTGTTTTCTCTCCACTTCCAACTAGTTTTCTAGTGGAATCATAGATCTTTTCCTTCTTGTGATGGAATTCAACTCTATAACTAGAAGTATTCATCTATGAAACACTCAATAAATTATAGTTAAGATCATCAACCCAATATACATTGTCACATCTGATCTTATTAGTGAAGTTAATTGATCCTTTCCCTTTAAAAAGACATGGTGCATCATTTCCAAATTTAACATAACCATCATTGCACTAATCTAAGGTTTCAAATTCATCCTTGTCACCTGTCATGTGATGTGAACAACCATTGTTAATAATCCAATAGTCACCATTACTCTTATGAGAAATTAGTGCAGCTTTCTCATCATCATCAGAATCACCTTTCATAGAAATATACACAACTTCTATATCATTTTCATCAGAATTATCAGATCCACTGTCAGAAGCTTCTTCAGCTATATAGAAAGATTTCTTACCTTTTTTCTTTGTAATCCTTATACTTTCTAAAGTCTTGGTCATCCTTTCTATATTTGTACTTGATGTCCCTTCTTCATCTTTGTCATTCTTATCAAGACATCTAGTAGAAATATGACCAACTTTGTTATATGAAAAACAAATGATAGGAAGTTTACCTTTGAATTTTCCTTTTCCTCTAGATAGTATTTTTCCATAAGTGCCTCAAGTTATTCCAGATCATCATCTGTAATGTCACTATCATTTTCTACACATTTCTTTTCTTTCTTTGATGTGTTAAGGACCAACTGGTATCTGAATGTAGAATCAATAGCTTGTGCAGTGTAGTTATAAGAATTTGACATCTCAAATGTAGTAAGTCTGCCTACCAGACCTTCTAAAGTCAAATTGTTATTAGGAGTACATCTTAATTCTTGAATTGTAGAGACTCTAATATCATATACAGTAAGAATATTTCTTAGTACCTTGCTCATAATGGTATTATCATCAATGGTTCCATTAGCTCCTCTAATAGAATTCACAACTTCCTTTATCCTACCACAGTATTGAACTATATTTTCTCCTTCTTGCATTTTCATTTCATCAAACTTACCTCTTAAACTTTTAGATCTGGCTCTCAGCATATTTGTATCTCCTCCATAGATGGTTGCTAGGGTATCCCACATCTGGTTTGCATTTGTACAATTCTTTATGTATTCAAATTTAGGATAGCTCAGGGATGATGAGATCTCCAACATATCTTGATTGTGTTCCTTATTTTCTCTTAACTGTTTAGTGGTGAGAGGTGTAGTTGGGACTACATAATCATGTTCAATATAGCGCTTAGAAGAATCACCAATACCAACCAGATGGAATTTCATCAAACACTACCATGCAGGGAAGTTATCTTTTTTCAACTTTGGTACCTTCTTTTTATACATCTTGATCTATTGCTCCAAGTACCTTTAAACTATTTTCAAGAGACCAAATCTCTGATACCAATTGTTAGAATGTATATGAATAAATAAGAGGGGGGTGAATTAGTTATCCTTAGGTCTAGATGTACCAATTGAAACTTTATAGCACTTTAAACAACTAGGATCTTCTCGGAAGCAATAGCATAAGTCAAAAACATAAATATGCAGTTTACTGTTCAAATATAATCATCTTGTAGAAACTTAACAGTAAAACACAACATAAAAATTCACACAAGTTGACACCAGTATTTAACATGGAAACCCAAATTGGGAAAAACCACCAGTAACATGCTACCAAGTTTTCACTCTTCTAAAGTGAGCTCTTCTAGGAGCCAACCCTATTAAAGGTTACAAAACACATTGCTAAATGTGACCTGGTTAAAGGTTTTAATCACCCTATCAGGAGTGGCCTTGTTAGAGGTATTATAACATTCCACCTGAATGTCACCTTGCTCAAAGGATTTATACAATGACTATTAGGTAAACCTGGTTAAAGTATTTTGACTAATACAATGGTTAGAAAGTAATCAGCAGGTGTGATCTGATACATACAACTTACTTTGCAAATCTAGATCTTATTCATCTCTTATGCTATTTCACTAAGTGGCTTCCATTCTCATTTCAACCTTCAGATCTTCTTGGAAATCCATCAAGAAATCACTTTTGCAACTCTCTGCTTCTCTGTTTAGCCTTCTTTGCTAGATCATGCCAATCAGTCAATTAACCATGCAATTCTCTTTCATACACTTTTTGCATACATACATTTGAATAACCCCTTGAGGTTATCTTATACCTCTTCATCTAGGTAAAATAAATCATTTATGCTTAATCAAGATCGTAGATCTTAGGTTAGGTCATATCCAATAGGTCTTTCCAGTTTTACATTTAATTTATTTCTCCGAAGAAACACTAATTAAATCTTGGATCCATGCATTAGTTACAGTTACTTGTGCATTTAAATAGTGTGGATCAATCATGCTTATCCTCAATTAACTTTACATATCCCAATAAACTCAATTATGTTCGCTAGAGATTTCTAATCTCAACATTTACCAAAATACTGCTACTCGGCCAACACTGTGTTCTTCCACTCGGTCATCACTATTTTCCTTGGCAATTTACTTGCGCTTGGTCAACACTAAGAAATTACACTCGACATACACTGGTGCTCGGTCAACACACACTTTGCTTGGCATATACTGTTCCCAGTAAACTGACATCATGACTTAGTGTTATGGATAAACAACACATTCCTTTTCCAATGTGCCAACTAATCAAGTACCCTTGTGATTTCCCATAACTCAACCATTTCTCTTAGTCTTCTTGTTATCCTTTCTTTCAAATATTCTTCAACAATCAATAGATATGGTACTCAAACAGATAGCAATAGTCTCACCATTTAAGGGTTGACATCAATGACAAAACAACAATTGTTTACATTGTATCTTTCCAACAGGGATGATGAATGTGAACAAGCCTTCACTCTATTAAAAACATACTTGGTCAACCCACCTATCTTGATGCCTCCTATCAAATGAAAACCATTATTACTATAAATTTCAGCAACAAAAAGATATTTATGGGTTTTGTTGGCACACAAGGATGATGAAGGAAAAAAAAGAGCTATTTACTATTTGAGTAGAACATTGATCACATATGAATTGAACTATAGCTTCATGTAAAGAGATTTTCTAGGGGTGGTTTTTGCATCGCAAAAAATAAGAAACTACATTTTGATGCACAAAGTGAAGTTGATTGCAAAGATTGATCCTTTAAAGTACTTGCTTAGTAAAATAGCCCTAACTGGACTGATTTATAAATGGGTGATGGTGCTTAGTGAATTCGACATTGAATATGTGGACCGTAAAGCTATTAAAGGAAAATTTGTTGCTGATAAATTGGCTGAAAATATGTTAGTGTCTATTCATCCCATCCAAGTTGAATTCCCCGATGCATAAATAGTCAATGTGGAAGCCAAGGCATGGAATTTGTATTTTGATGGATCCTATACTCAAAATGGTTCAAGGGATGGAATTTTATTGATCACACCTCAAGGGTATACCATTCAAAAATCTTATAAACTTTTGTTTCCATATACAAAAAACATTGAAAAATATGAAGCTTTAGTCATAGGTATCAAAATGGCTTTAGAATAGAATGTTATAGAACTGCAAGTTTATGGGGACTCTTAATTAGTCATCAATCAAATCAATGATGAATATCAAACTAAGGATGAAAAATGGATGCCATATAAGAGAATGGTAGATAAATGGAAGAAATAATTCACCTTAATCAAATTTGAGAAAATTCCAAGAGATAAGAATAGGGTTGTAGATGCTATGGCTATCTTGGCTTCATTACTCCAAATGCCTAATCAAAATGCAAGGCATGAATTCTTGGTGGAAGAGTTGGTAAAATCGGCTTTTGACTTACCTAACACCCAAATCATTTCCCTTATTAATGGACATGACTCACCTTGTTATGGACCAATTTATTCCTATCTTAAAGACCAGGTTTTACCTATAGACCAAACTCGTGCCCAAAAATGACATTTTGTAAGAGAAGTCCCTCATTGTACTATCTTTTAAAATATGTTCATAAGGGGATTGTGGGTCACATTCGAGTGGGTTGAATTTAGCTAAGAATATCCTTCGCATGGGGTATTTCAAGAAAACCTTAGAAAAATATGCTTGCCACTTTGTCAAAGTGTGTGTGAAATGCCAATACCATGGAGACATGATCCATGCACCTACACAAGAATTGCATCCATTTATCACACCATGGCCATTTTACCAATGGGGTTTCGATCTTATTGGAATGGTCACAAGTATATCATAATTCAAGAACAAATATGTGGATGAACTTTGTGAAAATTTTCTTATCACACACCATTCTTCCTCGATTTACTATCCTCAAGGTAATCGACAAGCTGAAGCCACAAAAAAGACTATTCTCAAAATCTTGAAGTGATCGGTTGAAAAATTAGGAAGCGATTGGAATGTGATGATAAACTTGACATTGTGGGCATACAGAACTAGCATCCAAACACCTACAGGATCTACACCATTTTCCTTATTCTATGGGGCAGAAGTTGTTCTACCTTTGGAGGTTGAAACCCCATCCTTAAGAGTCTCTTTACATGTTTTAATCAATGATGAGGATTATAGGGTTGCCTGACTTCAACAATTGGAATTGTTGGAGGAGCTCCAAACACAATCTTATGAACATTTGAAGGTATATCAAAATAGAATCTCAATAAATTATAACAAGCATATCAAACCGGGAACCTTTCAAGTGTCAAACTTAGTGTTAAGAGAAAACCCTAAAAACTAGACAGATAGAGAAAAGAAGGGAAAATAGGAAGAAAATTGGCTTGGACATTTTTTCATTACTTGCTCTTTTGGAACTGGGACCTACAAGTTAGCTAATTATGAGGGTGATGAATTATGAGAGCCTATTAACAGCATCCATATAAATAGGTTTCATACTTGATCAGATGAAAGAGTATAGGAGGTGTAAGATATATATATATATATATATATATA